>CAUYRT010029740.1:0-20640 GCA_963574885.1 Lepilemur ruficaudatus
TATTACTAAGTGAGAGAAGCCAGTCTGAAAGGCTATATACTATATAGTTCCAACTATATGACATTCTGGAAAAAGTGAACTGTGGAGACAGTAAAAAGATCAGTGGTCCTTGGGGAGGGAGGGATAAACAGGCAGAGCACATAGGATTTTTAGGGCAGTGAAATTATTCTGCGGGATACTATAATGGTAGATCCATGTCATTATCCATTTGTGAAAACCCAAAGACTGTACAACAGCAAGAATGAAACCTAATGTAAACTATGGACTCCGGGTGATAATGATGAGTCAATGCAGGTTCATCAAATGTAACAAATGTCCCCCTTGGGTGGGGGATGTTGATACCTGGGCAGGTTGTACATATATAGAGGCAAAGGGTATATGGAAACTCTGTACTTTCTGGTCAATTTTGCTATGACTTTAAAAGTGTTCTAAAAAATAAAGTCCCTTTTTTAAAAAAAGCCAACTTGAGATAAAAACTTTCTCTATCAAATTAGCAAACTGTAAGAAAAAGCATGGAATAGCTCATTGTTATCATTCATAATGATGCTGTGAAATGGGCATTTTCATAAATCATCCATTGCTGAGATTTTTTTTATTTATAATTTTCTGTGTTTTGTAATTTTTCAACAAGCAATATGAAAAACTCTTAAATTTTTTAAAAAATGCCTTGAGATAGAATATTAAGCAATTTGCTGAAGGCCATGTAATTATTCACTATGGAACTCAGACTAGAAACAAGCTACTAAAATGGTTTCCAGAGAACCATTCAAAGCCAGATTTCATCCCAAACTACTTTTTTTTTTGAGACAGAGTCTCACTTTGTTGCCCAGACTAGAGTGCCATGGCATCATCCTAGCTCACAGCAACCTCAAACTCCTGGGCTCAAGCGATCCTCCCGCCTCAGCCTCCCGAGTAGCTGGGACTACAGGCATGCGCCACCACTCGGCTAATTTTTTACATATATTTTTAGTTGGCTAATTAATTTGTTTCTATTTATAGTAGAGACAGGGTCTTCCTCAGGCTGGTCTCGAACTCCTGACCTTGAGCAATCCACCCGCCTCGGCCTCCCAGGGTACTAGGATTACAGGCGTGAGCCACCGCGCCCAGCCCCCAAACTACTTTTATAATTATTTCTTCACATTTATTCTCTCTATCCTATGGCAACCAAATTGGATGGACTCCATCCTGTTTCTAAAGGAATTTTTACCATTGGTCACTTGCTCCTTCTCCCCCTACTCAGCCCCCCTTTGTTATTCCTGCATGCTGAAATCCCATGTATTCTCTAAATTACTGCTCAGTTCTTAAAGCTTTTTCTGATACAGCCAGTTAGTTGGAAAAATCTCTCCTTTGTATTCCTAAATACTTTGTGTACATTTCTGTAAAACAAGCATTTTGATTTATTGTTACCATTTACACACTTCAATGAGATTATAAACTCCTTGAGAGAAGGAATTGTTTTTTACTTGCCATTCCACTAACAATGGAAAATATGCAAAGTAAAGATCTCAATATATATTAGAATTGAAATGAATTAAATCTGACATATTTCTCTGATTTGGCTTCCGTTTGCATGTAACTTTTTTTGAGTTCCATGTGTTGTCTTGAGAAACAGTATTTCCATCATACAAATTTGAAAATAAATATAGAATGTGACATTTTTCCTCCTTTCTCTCTTCCAGTGATGATATGTATTCAAAGATGTTAATTCTTGTGAGGGTAAAACTTTGATGGTGTTCCTGGAAGCCAAAGTTTTTTGAAAAAATTTTCAAACATCCAATTGTCTTTCACATCTACTATTGGAAGTAGATTTGAGGCTCAGCAGGGTATTGTCCGCATTTTTTAAAAGATGATATACTGGAAATAAAATTTTTAACTTGTAATAGTCTAGTGCAAAAACAATTCCCTTTTCTTTCCCTACGGCCATCATGCACAACTTATTTCTGATACCTTGAAAGTTCTCTGCTTTTGCATTTAAGAAACATGTCTTAATACACATAATCTTTCCCCCTTGGAGCAATAGACTGAATTTGTCTAAGTGTTCTAAGAAAGCGTTTCATGTATTTGGCCTCATTCTGGCATAAGCAGAAAACTACCACTTACAGATGCTGCTATTGTTAATCTTAAAAAAAAGAAAAAAGAAAAAAAGGAAGAAGAAAAGAAAGACATAAAGGAAAGAAAAAAACCTCTGTTTTAAAATTTACTTGGACTCTGAATGCACAGACTCCATTTCCTGAAGTGTAGAGTGAATATGGACAGCTACATAAATAATGAAACTTACTGTAAAACCTGTGTCCCGCTAATACTCTCTTGATATTAAACAAGGGCAGTTTTGTCTTTAAAATACTAACCCGTTTATTCTTATAACATTCAATCTCTTCTAGGAATTCCAACTGCTTTTGAACTTATAGATTGTTTCAGATTATTCACAGTAAGTGGCCTGTTTCTCCTGGAGTTTCTTTGAATTGAGAAGCCCCCGGGGATGCCAGAGGAGAAGGGAAAGGAAACCAACCTGACTTACCGTCGTCCAGTTAGTTTACAGTTTAAAGTGAGTAATGGAACTGTGTGACCAGCAGCGTGACCTTCCGCTAGTAAGTGCTCCTCATGGATTTACAGTTAGGAGCCTTTTAATTCATGCTCTAGTCTTGTCCGACACAGGGCTCGATTAATCCCGCTGTCTTTTTTGCAGCCTAACTTAAACAATAATACTAAACAACTTCTGAGGATGCTATATGGATTTAACGCCATAGATCCATGGGATGCTAAATTCCAACATTTGAACATATCAGTGTTAACCCAACTGATTGATACTGGCTTTGGGGGGATGGTGATTACTTATGTCTATGCATATACAAATCTGATATTATTGTCTATATTATTTTCATCAAATCAGGAAATTTTCATCCTGCCATGGTTTCACTCTTTATTTTAGAAGACAAAGTGCTGAAGAGTTTAGAGTAATGTTATTTCCCCTTGGCACACAATAAAACTAATGTGAAAGAAGGGATACAACCTTGCCTTAAATAATTATATCGGCTAAGGGCCAGCTAGGTCAAGAATATTAATTCTGAATCACTCAAATGACAAGAATTTCTTCTTCACTTAGCTGCAGAGCCTGGAGCTCACTTTCCCTGGAAGGGAAGTTGTATTAATACTAGAATCATGTTTTAGGAGCATCCATTATTTTTAGATAGAATTGCCTGCATGTAAATAATTCTGATGGAGAGACAAAAAAATAACAATGTGTGGATATTGAAGTTTAGGAATAGTTATTCTGCATTTTCTCCAGGTTTGGTAACAATCTATGCTTATGATCTGTACACCTCAGGGGAGATCAGTCTAGTAATATTTACTGAACACTTTCAAAGTGCTTGGAACTGACAGTCAGAGGAGAACATAAGAGAACATGATCCCCGAGTTCAAGTGTCTCTGTTTAAAAGAGACAAGATCTGCTGAGGCTGATCCAGGTAGTTTTACTTAATATGATAATGTCTTAGAAAAATATATCTAAACTTATAGTTCTGCAAACGGAATCAGGTTTTTCTTATTTGTTTAAATATAACCTGCATACCTGTTTCATTATAGGACTCTGTCTGTCTAAGCAGATCCCTTAAGATTTGAGAATCCAGTGACACAAAAATCATTTCAAAGTACACAGAGCCACTACTTCCATCACGGTTCTGGTTCTCTCAGTTATGAGAGGTATAGTGAGCTTGGAAAGAAGTCATGAGCTTTTCTTAGTTTATTTCAGAAAACAACCTTGCACCGAGTAAGCCACCCATCTCTCATTTCTCAAAGCCAGCATTTGTTCAGTTTGTTTACATGACACTAGGCATAGATCCTCTCCACAGGGAATCTGTTGACAAGTTCCTCTGAGGTGGGCGAGCTGCTCCCTGCCATCTTCTGTATGACTGTATTAATATCTTCATTTACAGCAGTCCACTGTGGCTGTGGTCGTGGCTAGCTTCACCTCCCCAAGAGAAGCTTATTGAGCTGCAGCAACCAACGTTGGGATAGGAGTAAAGTTAGAACCATTTTCCCCAAAAGTCAGCCATCTGTGGGACACCCACTCTGGGTTCATGAACTCCTCCTTAAGTCACAACACATACTGCAGAACTTAATATCTTATAAGAGCACAATGATGTGTGCCAGGATGTACATGCCCTTTCTCACTGGCTCAGGGAGGACATTCTCTCTCTCTCTCTTGCTTGTGATAAGAAAGCTACAGCTGTATATTGCAAAATCTCTAGGTCTGTATAAGGGGTGCTCCCACTTTTTTCAGTTTGGTCCCTCAGTGAAGGACAAAAGATGCTGAACAAGGGGAAGAGGCTTCAGGGGACCCCCAAAGACTCAGCTTTCATAAGTTGCAGCTAAGTCAGGACATCTAGAGTATCTTCTATTTGAGATAACAACATTTTCCCTGAGTTGAAGAAGGGAACATTTTTAGACACTCTTCGAGCTCCAGTCAACTTGACTAAAAGGACCTTCATCCTATAAAGGTTTTTAAAAACCGAGGCCTTACTTAAACAAATTGGCTGTGGCTACTTCCCGGAATTCTGTAATAAGCAGGTAACAGTGGAAAAAATGGGTAAGTGTAAAGAGAACTTCAGAAAAAGGGGTGAACTTCTTTTTCCTGCATTTCTTAAAATTTTATTTTGAAAAACTAAAAGCTATAGAAGAGTTGTTAGAATAGTCCATTCACCAAAGGATAACACTTTATCATATTTGCTTTGCATCTCTCAAATATTTGAGCATAACTTTCCAAAAACTAGGACAAATTATCATATTCGGGAAATGTAACACTGAAAATTATAATTATTTAATATACAGTCCATTTTCAAATTCCTTCAATTGTCCAAATAAAATCCTTTTCTCCCTAGATTTATTGAGATATAAGTGACAACTAAAACTTGTATATATTTAGCATGTACAGTGTGATAATTTGATATACATCGTGAAATGTTTACCATTAGGAAGCTAATTAATATATCCATCATCTCACATAGTTACCATTTGTGTGTGTGTGGCGAGGACATTTAAGATCTACTCTCTTAGCAAATTTCAAGTACACAATACAGTGTTATTAATTATTGTCACCGTGCTCTACATTAGATCCCCAGAACTTATTCTTCCTATGCAACTGAAACTGAAATTTAGTACCCTTTGACCAACATCTCTCCATTTTCTCCACCACCCATGCATGCATAGCGACCACCCATCTACTCTCTGCTTCTATGAGTTCTATGAGTTTTTCAGGTTTCATGTAAAGTGAGATCATGCCGTATCTGTCTTCCTGTGCCTGCTAATTTCATTAGTAGAATGTATTCCAGGTTTGTCCATGTTGTCATATGAACAAATGACAGGATTTCCTTCATTTTTAAGGCTGAATACTATTTCATTGTGTATATTATCCCTTTTTGTTAAATCTATTCATCTATCACTGGACATTTAGGTTGATTCCATATCTTGGTTACTGTTAATAATGCTTCAGTAAATGAGGTCCTGATTTCATTTCTTTGGATATATATGTAATCCCACAGCAATCCCACAGCTGGGATTACTAGATTCTATGGTAGTTTTATTTTTAATTTTTTGAAGAAACTCCATACTGTTTTTCAGAAAGGCTGTATCAATTTACAATCTTACCAACAGTGTACAAGTGTTCCCTTTTCTCAACACTTATCTTTTGTCTTTCTGATGATAGCCATTCTAACAGGTATGAGGTGATATGTCACTGTGGTTTTGGTTTGCATTTTCCTAATTATTAGTGATGTTGAGCAGTCTTTCATATATAGATGCTCTTAAACTTACATCAGGGTTAAGTCCTAATAAACCTGTCTTAAATTGGAAATAACATAACTTGAAAATGTTTTAATACACCTAACCTACTGTACATCATAGCTTAGCCTAGCCTACATTAAATGTGCTCAAAACACTTACCTTAGGCTATAATTGAGCAAAATCATTTAATGTAAAATCTATTCTATAATAAAATTATGAAGAATTTTGGAGCAGAATTCAAAGTTCTAAGTATAATTTCTACTGAATGCATATTGCTTTTGCACTATTGTAAAGTTGTAAAATCATTAGTCGAAACATAGTAAGCTAGGAACCATCTGTAATTAATGGCCATTTGTGTGTCTTCTTTTGAGAAATGTCTCTCCGGGTCATTGCTCATTTTTTATTAGGTTATTTGCTTTCTTTCTATTGAATGTTTTGAGTTTCCTATATAATTTATATATTCCCTTCTTATAAAATGTATGGTTCGCAGATATTTTTTCCTATTCTGTAAGTCATCTCTTCATTCTATTAATTGTTTATTTTGCTGTGCAGAAACTTTTTAGTTGGATGCAATCCCTTTTGTCTATTTTTGCCTTTGTTTCCTGTGTTTTGGGGGTCATAGCCAAATAATCGTTGCCAAGACCACTGTCATGAGGCTTATTTCTATGTTTTCTTCTAGCAGTTTTACAGTTTCAGGTTTTATGTTTAAGTCTTTAATCCATTTGGAGTTCACTTTTGTATATGGTGTGAGATAGGGATCTAATTTCATTCTTTTGCATGTGGATATCCAGTTCTTCCAACACCATTTATTGATGAGACTATCCAGTCCCTGTTGTATGTCCTTAGGAAATATATCAAAGATCAATTGACCATAAATGACTGGTCTTATTTCTGGAGTCACTATTCTATTTCATTGGTCTATATGCCTGATTTTGTGCCAACATCATACTATTTTGATTACTATACCTTTTTAGTACATTTTGAGATCAGGTAGTGTGGCTTCTCCAGTTTTGTTCTGCTTATTCAAGTTTGCTTTGGCTATTTGGGTTCTTTTATGGTTCTACATGAATTTCAGGATTGTTTTTCTATTTCTGTGAAAAAATGTCATTGGAATTTTGATAGGATTGCATTGACTATGTGGATGATTTGGGGTAGTATGAACCTTTTAACAATATTAATTCTGCCAACACATGAACATGTGCTATCTTTCCATTTGCTTGTGTATTCTCCAATTTCTTTCATCAATGTTTTATGGTTTTCAGTCTACAGATTTTTCACCTCTTTGGCTAAATTTATTCCTAAGTATTTTGCTATTGTAAATGGATCATTTCTTAATTTCTTTTTCAAGTAATTTGTTGTTAATGAATAAAAACACAAATGATTTTTATATGTTGATTTTGTATCCTGAAAATTTACTGAATTTATTAATACCAAAGGTTTTTAGGTGAAGTCTTTAGAGTTTTCTATATATAAAACCATGTCTTCTGTAGACAGAGATAATTTTACTTCTTTCTTTCCCATTTGGATGGCTTTTATATCTTTATAAAGAGCCTAATGGCTCTATCTAGGACTTCCAGTACAATTCTAAGTAGAAGTGGCAAAAATGAATGTCTTTGTCTTGTTCCTGGTTTTAGAGGAAAAGCTTTCAGCTTTCACCATTGAGTATGATGATAGCTGTGAATTTTTCATATACAACTTTTATTATGTTGAAGTACATTCCTTCTATAACTACTTTTTGCAAGTGTTTATCATGAAAAAATGTTAAGTTGTATCAGCTAATGTTTCTTCTGCATCTATTAAGATGATAATATAATTTTTCCTCATTCTGTTAATGTGGTGCATCATATTGATTTGGATATGTTGAACCATTTTTGCATCACATGGATAAATTCCATTTGATCATGGTGTATGATCCTTTCAATGTGCTGCTGCATTTGATTTGTTAGTATTTTCTTGAGGATTTTTCTACCTATGTTAATCAGGAATATTGGCCTGCAATTGCCTTTTGTGGTGTCATTGTCTGGCTTTGATATCAGGTTATTGCTGGTCTCATAAAATGAGTTTGGAAGTGCTTCTTTTTCTTCAATTTTTTGGAAGAGTTTGAGAAGGACTGGCATTATTTCTTCTTTAAATGTTTGCTAGAATTCATTAGTGCAGCCATCAGGTCTTGGGTTTTTCTTTGTCATGAGGTTTTGGATTACTGATTTAATCTCTTTACTCATTATTGATCTGTTCAGATTTTCTATTTCTTCATGATTCATTCTTGGCAGATAGTATGTTTCTAGGAATTTGTCTATTTATTCTAGGTAATCCATTTTGTTGGTGTATACTTGTTCACAGCAGTCTCTTATCCTTTGTATTTCTGTGTATCAGTTTTAATGTCTCCTCTTTTATTTATAATTTTATTTGAGTCTTCACTCTTTTTTGTTAGTCTAGCTAAAGGTTTTTAAATTTTGTTTATCATTTCCAAAACCCAATTTTTAGTTTTACTGATCTTTTCTATTGTTTTTCTAGGCTCCATTTTATTTATTTCTGCTCTGATCTTTATTTCCTTCTGCTTTGGGAAAAATGCTCCCCAAACCATGCTTTCCTCTAAATTCCACAACAATCAACACAGAAGAGGACTTGGGTGGCCCAATGTGGAGTTTTTCCCCCACACTCCAAGCAGCAGACACCAGCTGGGTGTCCTCTGAGTCAATTCCAACACTATCTGTCTGGAGATAGTGTCAGATCCCACAAAGTAAAGGCTCAGTCCCCAAGATTCCCTCCTACCCCCAGACACCAGTAGTAAGTTCACACCTCTGAAGCATCTGACCAGCCAGCTTCAAGTTGGGGTTCCCACAACCTGCTCCCTCTCTGGGTTTGATTAATTTGCTGGAGCAGATCACAGAACTCAGGAAAACACTTACTTCCATTTATGGAGTTATTATAAAGGAGATTACCAAGGATACAGATGAAGAGATGTGTAGGGCAAGATATGGGGGAAGGGGCACACCACCCTCCAGGAACCTCCTCACATTCAGCCATCTGGAAGCTCTCCAAACCTAGTCCTCTTGGGTTTTTATGGAGGCTTCATTCATAGGCATGATTGACAACCATGTAGAAATGTGATTGGACAAAAAAATTCCTGGTAGAAGACCAGAAGGTCCTGTGTGTTCAGATTTCTCCTGGCCTCCCTGTGTAGCATTCATTCCTCTAGTTTATGGGGCAGGACCTTCTCTGGAATGAGGTTCTTTTGACCCACAATCAGATTAGAGTCCTGCCTTGGGCAAATGAAATGAGGACAGGAGAAGGTCAGAGAAAGAGATTCTATCTCTTGAGGCCTGCTCTTGAGGCCTATATTGTCCCAACATTATAACAAGCACCATGGGACTTATGAGCCAGGAAGCACGGACTGAAACCCATATATATATCATAACACTACACCTTCCTTCTGCTAACTTTGGCCTTAGTTTGTTTTTATTTTTCTAGTTCCTTGAGATTTAAAGTTAGGTTGTTTGTTTGAGATCTTTCTTTTTCTCATTATAGGATTTTGTCCCTTAAATTTCCCTCTTAGAACTGTTTTTGCTGCATCCCATAAGTTTTGGTATGTTATGCTTCCATCTTCATTTATCTCAAGTAATTCTTTGATTTCTTCTTTAAACCATTATCTGTATAGGAATGTGTTGTATGCTTTCTACATATTTTTGAATTTTCAAAATTCCCTTCTGCTATTGGTGCTAATTTTATACTATTGTCCTTAGAAAAGATACTTGATATATTTTAATCTTCTTCAATTTGTTAAGATGTGTTTTGTGGCCTAACATATGATCTATCCTGGAGAATGTTTCATGTGTGCTTGAAAAGAATATGTATTCTTCTGCTGTTGGATTGAATGTGCTGTATGTGTCTGTTAGATTCATTTGATCTACAGTGCTGTTCAATTTCACTGTTTCCTTATTCGTTTTCTGTCTGGATAATCTATCCATTATTGAAATTGGAGTATTGAAGTACCTACTTATATTGTATTGCTGTTTATTTCTTCCTTCAGTTCTATTAATGTTGGCTCATATATTTAGGTGCTCTACAATAATTGTATCCCCTTGATGAATTGACCCCTTTATCATTATATAATGATCTTCTATGTTTCTTGTGACAGTTTTTGACTTAAAGTCTTTTCCATTCCTTCATTTTCATCCTATATGTGTCCTTAAAGCTGAAATGAGTCTCTTGTAGGCAGCATATATATGCATTTTGCTTTTTAAAATTATTCAATCACTTTATGTCTTTTGATTTGAGAATTTGATCTGTTTGTACATAATGTAAGTATTGATAGTAAGTACTTAACTATTGCCATTTTGTTAATTGTTTTCTGAGTGTTTTATGGTTCCCTTGTTCCTTTCTTCCTGTCTTGCTATTTTCCTTTGTAATCTGATGATTTTTTGTAATGATATACTTTGATTCATTTCTTTTTATCTTTTGTGTATCTACTACAGGCTTGTTCATTGTGGTTATCATGAGGCTTCATAAAACGTGGTTATAACAGTATATTTTAAGCTAATAACAAATTAACTTTGACAGCATTACAAAAACTCTATGCTTTAACTTCTCCTTCCCCATATTTTGTTGTTGATGTCACAATTTGCATCTTTTTATATTGTGTATCCATTAACAAATTATTGTAGCTGCAATTATTTGTGATATTTTTGCCTTTAAATTTTTATTTAAAAGTGATTTATGAACCACAGTTGCAGTATTAGAGTATTTTGAATTTGACTGTATTCTTATATTTACAGTGAGTTTTATACTTTCATATGTTTTTATGATGTTAGTTAGCATTTTTCATTCAAGTTGAATAACTCCCTTTAGCATTTCTTGTATGGCTGGTCTATTGGTGATGAACTCCCTCACCATTGATTTGCTTGGAAAATTTTTATCTCTCCTTCATTTCTGAAGGACAGCTTCCCCAGTCATAGTATTCCTGGTTGGCATTTTTTTTCTTTCAGTACTTTAAATTTATCATCTCATTCTCTCCTGGCTTGCAAAGTTTCTACTGAGAAATCCACTTTTACTTCTATGTGGGTTCCCTTGTATGTGATGAGTCATTTTTCTTTTGCTGCTTCAAAATTCTGTCTTTGACTTTTGATAATTTGATTATAATGTGTATCAATAAAGATCTCTTTATATTTAATCTATTTGGGGTTCTTTGGATCTAGATGTTCATTTTCTTCTCCAGATTTGGAAAGTTTTCTGTCATTATTTCTTCAAATAAACTTTCTTACTGTTTTTCTTTCTCTGCTCTTTCTGAAACACCCAAATTGCATAAATTGGTTTGCTTGAGGATGTCCATAAGCCCCATTTGCTTTCTTCTCTCTTTTTCATTCTTTTTTCTTTTTTTTAACTCTTAAGTAATTTCAAATGACTTATCTTTGAGATCACTGATTCTTTCTTCTGCTTGATTGAGTCTGCTGTTTAAGATCTCTATGGAGTTTTTCAGTTCAGTTATTGTGTTCTATTGCTCCAGAAGTTTTGTTTGATTCATTTTTATGGCTTCTATCTCATTGTTGAACTTCTCATATTTTTCAGGTATTGTTTTCTTGATTTACTTTAGTCATCTGTCTGTGTTACCTCATAGGTCACTGAGCTTCTCTAAATGATTGTTTTAAATTATTTTTCAGGCATTTTGTAGACTTCCATTTCTTTTGAGTTGGTTACCAGTGCTTTATTCTGTTACTTTTGTGGTGTCATGTTTCCCTGATTATTTATATTCTTTGGCCTTGCATTAGTGTTTGCACATTCCAAGAAGTGAACACCTCTTCTAGTCTTTACAAACTGGATTCAGCAAGGAAAGCCCTTCACCAGTTATCTTGTCCTGAGATTCTCAGTGGGCCAGCTGTCAGGATCCACCAGTGGGCTTGCTGCTGGAACTCTTGGCCTTACTGCCCTGGTGCCTGGGTGTATGTGCAGGTGGGCCTGGTACCTGGATCTACAGAAGCCAACCTGATACATCAGTTGCAGGGGATCCTGGGGCTTGGATGCTGGGGCTTGGGTCTATGAAGCCAACCTGATACATCAGTTGCAGGGGATCCTGGGGCTTGGGTCATAGCTTGGGGCTATGGGGACTGGCCTGGCATTGGAGCAGGCCTGAATCCTGGGTCTGTGGAAGCTGGCCTGGAGCCTGAAGCCATAGGTGCCAGCCTGGCACTAGGGTTCTCTTGGGCATGCCTGGTAGTATGGTTTGTGTCAAAGTTGGATGCTCACTTTACTCTCCTTTCTCAACATGGAGGGTATCTCTTTCTATTCTGTTCAAGCTTGGGTTGGGGGAAAACTGATGTGGTAATATAAAACTGCTCTTCCTTCCTCTTCAATACATCTTTTCCTATTTTTGTGCTTCACCCATATGCTGTTGTTGCTCCTCTGAATTCCTTAGCTCTTGTGAAGGTATTTTCCTATGTGGATGTGTTGTTCAAATTGATGTTTCTGTGAGGGGGTGAGCACTGGAAACTCCCATTCCACCATCTTGCTGTAGGCACTCTCTCAAATTATGATGAACTTTTTGAAGGGGGCATAATTTGATGATTTATAGACACCATCTAGAGCAGCCTTTCAGGAGTATAGGTATGAAGCATTTGTGGCATGGAAGTTGCATAATCAGAGAAAAAAGACTGATCTCAGAAGCAGATGAAGCAGATGATAGACTCAGTGGAGAGAAGTGCTGTGATGAGAAGAGTGGTGATTCAAAATATACTCAAAACCCCACACAGAGTGCATCAGAGCCATAAATGTAAAACCTGAAACTACAAAAATTCTAGAAGAAAATATAGGGGAAATTTTTTTTGTGACCTTGAGTTAGGCAAAGATATCTTAGGATGCAAAAATCACAAACCATAAGTGAAAATTTGATAAATTAGATTTTGCCAAAATTAAAATCTTTTATTCTCTTTGGAAGATGTTAAGAAAATGAAAAGTCAAAATAGAGACTGGGAGAAAATGTTTAAAAATCATATAGCAGATGAAGAACTGAAATTTGGAATACAGAAAGAATTCTTAAATCTTAATAATGACAAGGTAAATAGCCCAAGATTTTACAACGGGCAAAAGTTTAGAATAAACGTTTCCCCCAAAAAAACACAGATGAAAAAATGCACATGAAAAGATGCTCAATATCATTATTCATTGGGGAAATAAAAAACACAATGGAGTATTACTACACATCAATTAAAATGACTAAATTATTAATAAAGATTGATCATACCAAGTGTTGGCATGAACGTGGAGAAACTGAAACTCTTACACACAGTCTGGGGGAACGTAAAATGGTACAACCAATTTGCAAGACAATGAGGTAATTTCTTATAAAGATAAGCAAATACTTAATATATGACCCAGTAATTCCACACTTAAGTTTTTACTGAAGAAAATTAAAAGCATATGACCACACAAAGACTTGTACATGCAGTCTTTATAGCACCTTTATTCATAATGATTAGAAACTGGAAACAACCAGTTTCATCAAATGGAGAACAGATAAACAAATTATGGTAAATTTATTCTAAAGGATATTACTCAATAACAAAAATGAACAAATTACTGATGTATACAATGTGAGTGGAAAAAAGACAGACATATAAAACTACATGCTGTAAGGTACTATTTTTTTCTAATTCTAGAAAAGACAAAAAATAATGAGAGAAAGCAGAACAGTGACTGCAATGAGTCAGAGCACAGAGAAAGAGGATTGATGGCAAAGGGGCATGAGGGGGCTTTTTGCAATGACGAAAACGTTGCATTTCAATTATTGTGATTTTTTACATAGTTGCACACATTGGCCAAAATTTATCGAAGTATACACTTAAAATTTTACTGCATAGATATTATACTTCAAATTAATTTCAAAAATTGCCTCAAGTGTCCTGAATTTAAAAACAAAACCAATGAAGGCAGGAATTAAAGAGACCAGTACAGACACTGCCGTGGTCTAAGTTGAAGGAGATACTCTAGTGGAGCAAAAATGCCAGTTTTGAGAGAGAAAACTCTCACTAACTAAATGGGTGATCTTCTTCAAATCACATAATCTTTCTGGCCCTTAGTTTCCCCAGCTTTGAAACAAGGAGATTGAACAAAATGACCTTTCTTTATAGCTCTGAAACTGATAAAAGGTTAGGTGTTTTCATATCAAAGATAGCTACTCTTGAGGGATGTTTAATCAACAATTTTGGTTCCATTTTATCAGGCTATATTAATAAAACTGAAAAAGGAAACTCTGATTTATGTAGTTTGACAGTATTTCAAAACAAGTTGAAATGGAAAGGTTGAATAAGCAAATACAGGAAAGAAAGTGACTCCCTAAATAAAGTTTTCATATAAAAAATTCCTCTGATGTACCTCTATTTGCACAGAATGTTTTAACAGTTCTGAGGATTAGTCACCATCAACACAGACTAGCAGAGTTTAGGGTATCAAAAACACATAGGGTTATATTAAGTGGTGGACTTGAAAATATCCATTGGTGCTTGTCATTAGGAAAAAAAGAAACAATAGATGAAGTGTTAAAATGGTGGAGATATAACAGAGAAACCTTGTGTTGTAAGTGCCACGATACTGAAATAACTTCAAGGAATTGGCTTACACTCAAACAGGAAATTGACCAAATCAACTTTTGGCTTGAGATAATGAAGTGATAAAAGTAGGGGTGGGGGGAGTACAACTGGGAGTGAGAGGGAGGCAATGGAAGTTCTGTGCTATGCTACAAAGCTGTTTCTGAAAAGTGTTTTTAATTAAACTTCTCCATCCAGTGTTCATGAAACCTAAATACAATACTGAATTAGTGCCTTTGGGAGCAGGTATTATATATACATATATATATAAGTAACAAATTGGACCTGCAAAAGTAGCTCCATCTTTCCCAGACCAAACCCTACATCACTGTTCTTTATTGATGGTCCTATTTCAGGCAGTAACAAGGCAATTAAGAAAACAAACTTACTGTGAAAGCAGATGAAGAAGGGACCAAATTGTCCAAAAACACTGAAAAATGAACACTGTAGTTCCCCAATCCTGGTCTACCCCAATCTCTGGGACTGAGCTAAGCTCAGCTCCAGGACCTGGTAATTGGAATGTGATGTTAGGAGGAAAAGCTTGATAGCAGAACCCAGGCCCAAACCTTGCAAAACATCTCACCAGTGAAGTAATGCAGCCAGCAGCTAGAATTGAGAAAAGAGACAAGGAACTAGGCTAACTAGCCTCAAAGTCCAAAACATAGTTAGTATGTAAGCATGAACAGCCTGGATTTAAACTAATAAGGCCTTTAGAAGTTGCACCAATGCACCTAAAAAAAAAAAATAAAAAGTTTTTTTTTTTTTCCTCTCTCTCTCTGCCCCATCCAGTTATTTATTTTCTTGCCCAAACTTCAGACTGGATTGCCATCAGTAAGACTCAAAAACATAGGACTCAAAACAACATAGCATATTTTAGTTTGTACATTGGGGAGTCTTCAAAAGAACAAATAACAATAATGACTAATGTTTATATAATGCTGTCTGTGTGCCTGTCTTAGCACTTTACAAAACAAAACACTTTATGAGATTAGGTACTATGGCCATCTCCACTTCACAATGACACACGGAGTTTAAGTAACTCGCCCAAGTTCACAGAGTTTGAAAGTAGCTTTCAAATCACTTTTTGGTTTGGTCCATTTTGTGTAGCTATAAAAGAATATCTGAGACTGGGTAATTTATAAAGAAAAGAGATTTATTTAGCTCACGGTTCTGCAGGCTGAGAAGCTCAAGGGCATGGCCTTGGCTTCTGGCAAGGGTTTTGTGCTGCCTCACAACATGGCAGAGGAAGTCAAAGGGAGAACATACATGTGTGAAGACAGGAAAACCTTTGGGGCATCCCTAATTCACTATTGCAAGAACAACACTAAACCACTCATTAGGGATTTGAACCCATAACCATAAATAAAAAGACATCCAAACACCTTCCACCAGGCCCACCTCCCAAGCAACACCATGTTGGGGATCAAATTTCAACATGAGTTTTGGTGGGGACAGCAAACCATATCCAAACCATTGCTGTGGCAGAGCAAGGATTAAAATATGAGAATTCTGGCTGCAACTGTTATTAGCAACTACTGGCTGGAGTAGCCTGGGAGGGTTCCCAGATCCCAGATCTGGAATGAAAACCACCCTTGGGATGGAGCTGATCCCTGGAAGAATGGGTCCTATTGCAGATGCAGGAAGGAAGTTCTGTCTTGGCAGGTATGGCAATAGTCAGCAGGTGGTGTTACAGTCTAGCAGTCAACCCCAAAGAGGTCCCACCTGAGGGTGAGGTATTCCAGCAGGCAGAGCAAGAACGCCGAGAGAACATTAAGATAGGCAGTTTCCAGCAGGGGAAAGGTTTCAGGATGGCCTGTATTCTAGGCGAACTAGAAATACTAGAAATGAGGTCAAAATAGAACTCAAGCAAAGAAAAGAGAACAGGATCTAGAGATGAAATAGAATCCATCACCAGGTTTGCACCAAGGCCCATCTGCTCCCAGCCACTGACAGAGTGTGACAGGGATACCAAGGCACTCCCTTTCCTAGGAGATGAGGGACTCCTTTTTGGCTGCTTTGGTTAGAGGATGCTCCCAAAGAAAGCCCTGCCAAACTCTCCTTAGATGGCACGGTGGGCTAGTAAGCGTCCAGCCCACACTCCTTCCTGCCCCTCCTTCAGTCAGTATCAGTGTGTCTCACGGTACTCCCAGCCCCCTCCTCATTTCCTCTCCCAGACGTTTCCCCTAATAAAATCCTTATATTTTTAATCCCATCTGGGTTTTTGTTTCTCAGAAGACCCAGACTAATAAAAGCATCTTACATTTGTATAATGTCTTTACAGTTTATGAAACATTTTTACATATATGTGCTCATTTGACCTTGTAAGGGTTTTGTGAGGTAAGCAGGATAGGCACACCAATGTCATTTTTTTTTTTTTTCTGTTTTTTTTTTGAGACAGAATCTCACTCTGCTGCCCAGGCTAGAGCGAGTGCTATGGTGTCAGCCCAGCTCACCGCAACCTCAAACTCCTGGGCTCAAGCGATCCTTCTGCCTCAGCCTCCCAAGTAGCTGGGACTACAGGCATACCTCACCATGCTCGGCTAATTTTTTCTATATATTTTTAGTTGGCCAATTAATTTCTTTCTATTTATAGTAGAGACAAGGTCTCACTCTTGCTCAGGCTGGTTTTGAACTCCTGACCTTGAGCGATCTGCCCGCCTCGGCCTCTCAGAGTGCTAGGATTACAGGTGTGAGCGACCGCGCCCAGCCTACCAATGTCATTTTATAGGTTGGGAAGTCAATGCTCAGAGACCTCAAGTGCTGTGTCTCTGGTGGGCAGCCTCTAAGACTGCTGGCTCCTGAAGACCCTACCACCCAGTAGTCACATCCCTCCCCTTGTGAGTGGGCTAGACCTACTGACTGATTTCTACTGAATGGAATATTACAAAACTCATAAGTCATCACTTTAAAAATTAGATTATAAAAGACTACAGCTTCCATCTGAGTGTTCGGTGTTGCTGTGCTATGTTGTAAGGTAACCCCATGGACAAATCCATGTGGCATGAGACCAAGGCCTGCCAACAACCATGTGAGTGAGTTTGGAATTAGATCCTTGCCGTCCTCCTCCTGTCAGATTAATACCACAGATAAGACCACTGCTGGCTGACAGCTTGACTGCAACTTCATGAGAGACCTAGAGCCAGAGACACCCAGCTGAGCCACACTTGGATTCCTGATGCACAGAAACTGTGGCATAATACATGCTCAATATTTTAAACTGCTAAGTTTGGGGGAAATTTTTAAATAGCAATAGAAAACTAACACAGTGTCCAATGTTCAGCGTGGATGAGTAGCAGAATACGCCATTGAAATGTATCCCAAAACTTTATCTGGCTGCATTTCCTTCTCCTCTTTACCCCAGTTTGTGATGCCAACTTTCTCCATTCTTTTTACAAACAAACTTGAGTTGCTAGTTCTTTTTTTAAAAATTGTCATGGTCTATAAATCATTTTTACCGGGGTGACAAACATACCCTAAATCTCAGTGGCTTGCAACATCAAACATTTATTTTTGGCTCGTGGGTGTGTCAGTTGACGATGGGCCTACTGGACCTTGCTTAGGTCTATTCAGTTCTGGTCTATCTATCTTCACATCTGAGACTAAAGGGTCCAAGCTGAAAGAGCTGCCTTTGCCTGGAGATGCTGTTCTCATGGCAGATACAAGCATACAGGAGCCCAAACTGAACCATCCAAATGCATTCACAGTTTCTGCTCAGAAGTGGCATCCGTCATGCCCATTACCATCTTATTGGCCAAAGCAAATCACTTAGTCAACCCAACAGTGTGACAGGACAGCATATTCCGCTTAGATGGATATGGAAAGTTCCAAGGCAGAGGGCCTGGATTTTATTTTTATAGTACATGAGAACCATATTTGGGAAGAATAATATAACCTATCACATCTGCTAATCAGTGGTTATGAATTTAGACCATATCAATGATTGAAGAATTAATGCTTAGAGATTTTTAGAATTAAAGCATTAAGCATAATAAATTAGTTCCTTTAGCATATGTTGAGAAAACATCCATCCTCACTGAAACCGTTGAGCAGGAGGGTAGAAAATACTAGACTGCCATTTGGAACAGGAATTGGCAGAACAGCCACATCCAAAATGACCAACCATGGTTTAGTCATGATAACTTTTCAGTTGTAATTATTATAGGTGGGAATTGGTTCCTTTCAATAACATGCCCATTTAAAAGGCACTTTTTTTTTACTCTGTTTTTAAAATGGGCATGAAGTCCCACAGGAAAACATGAGATTTCTTTATTCTGTGATCCATGAAATAGTCACCGTACCCTATCCAACCCTGACTTGGCCAGGAACATTATTAGAATTTCTGAAAAGTTGTTAACACTATCCCTTGAAGGAAGAAATAAGAAAAAAAGAAGATGCAAATCTTTTTTTTTTTTTTCCACAACCAATGTTCCGGTAATGATTTTCCACTCTTTGCCTATCTTGATGATTGAAATAGAGTCTAAGTTAAAAATATCTGCTATAATAAAATAGGAAACAGGCAGCTAGCAAATTAGGAAGTAGGTAAAGCTAATTAAAATCATTCTGAAGACTATTGAAGGTACAGTCCTACTAGATTTTTTTTTGAAATGTCAATAATTCAACCTTTTCTAGACAGTATTGTTATAGCTGATTTGGAGATGAACTTCAATGACACCGTCACACATTTAAACACACATTTCACAGCAGTGATATGTGTCGCTGCCTGGCAGTACTGCCTGTGACCCTGCTAGTTGCCAGGCCTAGTCCTACACTTTCTGCCGGCCCCCTACAAAAAGGACAGTAGCCACAGAGGAGAAGACTCAGGGGTTAACAACCCAATTGTGCACCTGGATATCCAACACAAAATCATTGTGCTGCAGAGGAATAGCACTTAGGGATAAGGCACACATAGGGTGAACTTTCTCTCTCTTTGCCTTAGACTACCTAGCTCTAAGAGAAGCCAACATTTTCAGGTTTGCGTGAGCTTAATTTCCAACGTCCAGGCCAAAGATTGGACCACTTTATTTTTTCCTGGTAAGAAGAATAGGAAACTTCAGTCCTGTAAGCTAGTTGTAGCTCCAGTTCTCTCTGAATTAGTTAACCTGGGTGGAAAAATACATAGATGTAGCTACCTGCTTATGTTCAAGGTTAGAAAATTGCAATGCAGTTTTAAAGTTCTTATAGCAACATCTGAAAACAATACAACGAGAATATTATTTACTGGAAGGTTGCTAATGCGGGTGGGTCACTCCTTCTGTCTCTTTTCTAGGTCACGGGATCTCTAACTTTCCTTATCTCCTCATTTCTCCACACCTATTTTTACTTCATATATATATTTATGTTTCTCACATTTAATCCATGAAACTGAGAAAATTTTTATTATTTGTTATATTGATTAGTTTTTATTATTTGTTACATTTCTTTTATTATTTGTTATTTTTATATTTCAGGCTCTTTTAAAAATAAACTTGTAATACAGGTAACTAGATTTTCTCTTTAAATATACTTTTTATTCTTTGCCTATATATCTCTTTACTTATTGTGGCAAGGGGCTCTGATCAGGAGATTTCAACGTAAAGACTCTCTACCTCTGTTCCTGTCACAAAACAACAAAATAGGATGTGAACCTCAGGATGTTGACCTGGAGGACCTCCAATAGATGTCATTATGAACAGCACCTAAACATTGAAATTTTTAATAGGCAAGTCCCATGGTAAATGAGATTAAATATGTTCTATTGAGTACTTCATCCCATAAAGAGCTAGGTTGCCTTACAATTTAAAGGAATTAATACTCATAAATAAAATGTTTAAATTATTTTTAAATAGATACGTCCATCTATGGTTTTAGATGCTCTCAATATATACCTATTGGTACATATGCTCTTAATATATACACAAACTCTAGGCCTAAGTTTCCTTGTAAAACAAGGTGAATGACTTATGCAAACTTCAAGTTCTGTTATTTTATTTATATATTTTCTGAAATTCATTAAACCATTCTTGGCAAGTCATAGAAACTTCAGTTACTCCTTTTTTTTTTTCTTTTTTTTGAGACAGAGTTTCACTTTGTTGCCCGGGCTAGAGTGAGTGCCATGGCGTCAGCCTAGCTCACAGCAACCTCAAACTCCTGGGCTCAAGTGATCCTCCTGCCTCAGCCTCCCGAGTAGCTGGGACTACAGGCATGCGCCACCATGCCCGGCTAATTTTTTCTATATATTTTTAGCTGGCCAATTAATTTCTTTCTATTTATAGTAGAGACGGGGTCTTGCTCTTGCTCAGGCTGCTTT
>CAUYRT010029746.1:0-16275 GCA_963574885.1 Lepilemur ruficaudatus
GCAAAAGACACTGTCAAGAGAATGAGATGGCAAGCCACAGACTGGGAGAAAATACTTGCAAGAAACATCTCTGACAAAAAAAACCTGTTATTCAAAATATACAAAGAACTTTTAAAACTCAAAAATAAGAAAGTGAACAACACAATTATAAAAGGGACAAAAGAACTGAAGGAAACATCACCAAATAAGATATACCTAAGGCAAATAAACATTTGTAAAAATATGCTCAATATAATATGGCATCAGGAAAATGCAGTTTTTCTGTTAAAACAACATTGAGATACCACTACACACCTATAAGAATGACCAAAATCCAGAACACTGACAAAACTAAATGCTGGTGAGGATGTGAAGCAATAGGAACTCTCATCCTTTGCTGTGAGGATGATGATGCAGCCACTTTGGAAGACGGGTTAGTAGTTTGTTACAAAACCAAACATACTCTTGTCAGCAATTGTGCTCCTTGATATTTACCCAAATGAATTGAATACTTACGTCCACACACAAAAAAATCTGCATACAGACCTTTATAGTAACATTATTTACATTGCAAAAGCAGAAGCAACCAAGATGTTTTCAATAGGTGAATGGATAAACTCTGCTATATCCAGACAATGGAATATTACCCAGCAATAAAAAGTAAGGAGTTACCAGTCCACAAAAGGACATGGAGAAAAATTAAGTCCATGTTACAATCTGAAAGAAGATAATCTGAAAAGGCTACATACTGCTTAATTCCTACTATATGCCATTCTGGAAAAGGGAAAACTCTGGAAAAAGTAAAAAAATAAAATAAAAAATAAATCAGGGGTTGCTAGGATTTAGTGGGGCGGGAGGGATGAATAAATGGAGAACAGGTGATTTTTGGGGTAGTGCAACTACTCTGTGTGATACTGTACTGGTGGATACATGTCACTATATATTTTTCGTAACTCATAGCAGATACAACACCAATAGTGAACCCTAACATAAACTATGGTTGGTTATCAATTGTAACAAATGCACCACTCTGGTTCATGGTGTTGATGGTGGGGAGGCTGTGAATGTGTGGGAATTGGGGTTGTAGAGGGATTCTCTGTAGTGTCCACTCAATTTTTCTGTCAATCTAAAACTTATCTGAAAAATAACACACACACACTTTAAAGTTAAGAAACAATTCTTTTGAAATACGCACACACATTTTAAAAGCTAAGAGAAAATCGTTTGAAATACAAAAAACAGTATATAATAAAAAGCAAAGTAAACCCCACAAATTGTAACATGAGAGTTTTATACTCCAGAATTTCTTCTGTTTAATGGGTAAGAAGCATGGAGAAGTGTTAATCAGCCTGCAAGGGAGGGTCCTTCTGTTGCTAGCCACACAGAAAGCCAATTTCTGAGACAACGAGGATTGTCAAGGAAGAAAGAAAATTTATTACTGTGGAGGATGTCAGCCAGGAGGTAGGAAGACTACCTCAGATCCACCTACCCAACTGAGGGGAGTCAGGAATTTTTCTAGAGGTGAAATGAATAATGCATGAAGTGAGTGCGCATCGTTACATGTTTTGGGTGGAGTGCAGGGCACACAAGCACAGTGAGAAATAATACTGGCACATACACGGCATAATCAAAAAATGGTGGATAAGCCCCTCCCAGGACAGAGATTTTAGTAGTAGTATAATGAACTGGGGTTAATATTGGTCGTCCTTTTGGTCTTGTGCATGCAAGTTGTGGGGAGTAGGTTACTCAGGGGTCCAGGGGCAAGATTTGTTGTGAAATGCCACCTGTCTCTACTTCTTTGAACAATGGGGTAGTGTAAAACCTTGTGATTATCTCATGACTGCAAGAAGGGTACAACAGTTCTGAGAAACAACTCAAAAGGGATAGGATCAATGAAACAGAAAATTACAAAGTTCTGGTCTGCAAATCTTACTGGCCTGGGAACTTGAAACATGAGAGAACTGCAAAAAGGCATTTTTGTTCAGAGAATCGGTTACAGAAGGCGTTAATGGAAATTAGAAATAGTATGAATGCTAAAGGAACTATGGTAAATAGTACAAGGCAAAGTTTAGAAGTGATACTACAATATGAAGTTACATAATGAACATTAGAACTTTCAATTACTGCCTATCCTTCCCCACCACTTTAATTTGTTCGTCTATTTCTTTTTATTTTCCTAATAGTGACTGTCTTTTTGTGCCTTTTTTTAAATAAGGGGAAATTGATACATTTATCATTGTATACTTACTGCAAAATTTTAACCCACCTTTCTTGATTAATGTATCAAAGGTAAGAAATATCAACATAAAAAATTAGAAACAACCCAAGTATCCATTTAACAGTAAAATAGAGAAAAATGTGGTATCATCACAAACTAGAATACCATAAAACTGTGAAAGCTATGAAAATAAATGAGCTATAGCTCTACCAACAGCATGTATACATCTCACAAACATAATGATGAGAAAAGAAAACAAGTACAAAAGAACATATGCTGTATGATTTCATTATATAAAGTGCAAAGACTATAGCATAAGAAGTCAGTTTTTAAATTTAACTATCAGGTATTTGTCAGTCTGGAGTGGGGACGAGGGAGTTTTCCCCTTCAGATAGCAAGACTTATTATAAAGGTCTTATAATTATGATGATGTGATAGCAGAATGAGTTAAAGCAAATTAGCCATATATGTATGAAAACATCACACTGTAATTCATAATATATGCGATTATCATTCGTTAAGTAAAAATAAAATTATAAAAAAACAAATTGGCCAATAAATTAGAATAGAGACCCAAGAAATATGAATGCATACATAAAACTGATATAGGATTGGTGGTCTTGCTTATCCCACTGGGGTGAAAAAAGACTCCTCAGTAAATAGTACTGAGAGCAATTGGCTGTCCATGTAATAATGTACAGCAGTAAAGCAATTGGATAGATCCTTAAATCACACCATTCACAAAAATTAATTCCAGAAGCATTGAAGACCCTAATGTGAAATGCAAAACTTCAAAATTTTACCAAAAAAAAAAAAAAGATAGGAGAATCTTTATTACCTTTGTGTAGGGAAGGTTTTTTTAAGATAGGAAAAGATTGTGCATAAAATCAAATATGCATAAATTTCAGTGCGTTATAGTTAAGCACCACCCTTCATCAAAACATACTAGAAAGAAAGGTTAAGTGAAGCTACCTATTAGGAGAAGCTATTTGTAAAGCAAATGAAAAAGGATTCATGTCCAGAATATAACTGAATAAGAAAATGTACACAGCCTAAGAGGAACTTGGGTTAAATACATAAAATACTTCACAGACAACAAAATATCTATACCCAATAAAAAAATGAAAAGATTTGAAAATTTTTTACTAATGCAAATGGAAAACAAGAGTGAAATGATATAGCACTACATACCCACCAGAATGGCAAAAAATTAAAAAGTTTGACAGAAGAAGTATTATCAACAGAAGCATTGTTATAGTCTACTGGTGGAGTGTAAGTTAGAACTTGGGAAAACAAATTGTTGTTGACCAAATAATTTCATTTCTAAGGATGTTATTTAGAGAACTTCTTGTACACTTTCACTAGAAGATCTATATAGGAATTTTCATAGGAATACTGTTTATAACAGTCTCAAACTAGAACAATCCAATCCAAATGTCTACAGATTGGAGAAAGAGAAATATATATATATATACACACACACACATATTTATTTATTTATTATACATAATACACATAATGGAATAGTATCCAGTAGTGAAAAATGAGTGAGCACAGCTACATGCAGAAAGATGGATTATCCTTGGAAACATAATATTGGCTAAAAAAGACATCAAGTCTCAGCAGATATATATAGTATTCTAAAAAAAAAAAAAACTTCAACAAAAACTGAGAAATATGTTGTTTAGACACACACAGATATGTAATAAAACAGTTATCAAAAAATAAGAGAATGGGATTTTCTATATATAATATTATGCCATCAGCAAACAAAAAATTTCTCTTCTTCCTTTCCTGTATAGATGCCTTTTATTTCCTTTTCTGGCTTAATTGCTCTGGCTAGGACTTCCAGTATTGTGTGGAATAGAAGTGGCAAGAGTGGGCATCCTTTTCTTCTTTCTAATCTTTGAGGAAAAGCTTTTAACTTTTCACAATGAGTATGATTGTGGACTTGTCATGTATGGCCTTTATTGTTTTAAGGTAGATTTCTTCCATGCCTATTTTTTGAGAGTTTTTATCATGTACAAATGTTGAATTTTGTCAAATGCTTTTTCTGCATCTATTTAGATGCTCATAGGGTTTTGCCCTTGATTTTGTTAATATGGTATATTTCATTTATTGATTTACATGTGTTGAGCCATCCTTTCATCTGGGGATAAATCCCACTTGGTGATGGTAAATGATCTTTTTAATGTGCTGTTGAATTTGGTTTGCTAGTATTAAATATTTTGTCCAGGACTTTTGTATTTGTGTTTATCAGAAATATTGGTATGTAGTTTTCTTTTCTGACAGTGTCCTTTTTTGGCTTTGGTATCAGGGTAATGCTGGCTTCATAAAATGTGTTTGGAAGTATCCCCCTTGCCAATTTTTTGGAAGAGTTTGAGTATTGTTATTATTAAATAGTTCTTCTTTAAATGTTTGGTAAAATTCAGCAGTGAAAGCATCAGGTCCTAGACTTTTATTGTTGAGAGACAAAGGGAAAGTTTTTTGCCATTAGTTCTTTGAGTATTTTTTTGTAACTTTCTCTTTCTCTAATCCTTTTGTTACTCCAATAATGCAAATAATATTCCACTTAATGGAGTTCTATAAGTCTCTTAGGCTGCCTTCACTCTTTTTCATTCTGTTTTTCTTTTTGCTCCTTGGATTGGTCTATTTCCAAGGAACTGCCTTCAAGTTTGCTAATCCTTTCTTCTGCTTGATCTAGTCTGCTTTGAGCCTTGTATTGAATTTTTGAGTTTATTATTATATTCTTCAACTCAATGTTTTCTGTTTGGTACTTTTTCATATGTTCCATTGTTTGTTGAAGTTCTCAATTTGTTTATGCATTGCTTTCCTTACCTTATGGAAATATATGATTTTCAGGTGAATCACCTATCTCCATGTCATAGGCTTGGCTTTTGGAGATATATATTTTCTTTTATTTGGATCATATTTCCATGTTTCTTTATGTCCTTTGACTTCATGTGTTAGTTTCTGCACATTAGATAAAAGAGCCACATTTTCCAGTCTTGTTAGAGTGGTCTTGTGTAGGAGATGTTCTTCCTCAATCAGCCTGGCCAGAGATTCTAGGTGCATCAAAAGTCTTTGTGCCTATTTGATCTACTGTTTTTGTCCTTTGTGGCACCCAAGAAATTAAAGAGTGTCAATTTATGCCTTGAGAGAGGTGGGATAGAAGCCAGTCCTTTGAGATGCAGCTGGAGAGGTTGGGGTGTTAAATGTGTGTTTCCATTCCTTCTTTCCTTGAAAAGAAGCTGACAACCAGAGTTTATCTCCCACACCTTCTGCCCTACACCAAGCACAGGGTCAGAGATAGATGCCTGAACTCTTGATCAAACTTCTTCTTTTGAACCTGGATGGTTTGCTGCAAAAATTTTGTAAGTCTAAAAGTCAGATTTTTGTTTGTGGTCTAGGAGACTCAGCAGTATATCAACTCCTAGAGCTAGGTGATTTAGGAGCCAGACCCTTGGGTGAAGACTATAAAAGTTAAGGTGCTCAATGGCTGCAGAAACTACTTCCAGGAAGAGTTTGCATATCTGGGTTTATTCCTGGAACAAGCCAGAGATGGAGATGAAGGGAGTGACCACTCTCCCATTCAAGCAAGCAGAAGTCTCACACCCTCCTAGCAGGGGGAGACTTCTGGTCTGGACTTACTGATGAGGCAAGCCAGAGTGGAAGGTGCAGTGAGTGCCCACTTTCAGTTTCAGACACAGAGGGGTCCCCCTGCCTCCTTCTAATAAGAAATTGCAGGAGTTTATCTGTAGAGCAAGCTGGAGAAGAGAGCATAAGGAGTGCCATCCCTCTCATTGTTGCTGTCAGAGGCCTCCAACATCTTCCGGTGAAGAGATTACCAGGCTGGGATTATCACTAGAGCAAGCCACTGAAGAAAGTGCAGGGAGCATCCATTCTTCCTGCTCCAGCTAGCAGAAGTTTTACACATTTCTTGCAGGGGGAGTTTTCTGGACTGGCATTATTGCTGATGAAAGCCAAGGAGGAAGGTGCAGAGAATGCGCACATTCTTTTTCAGGCATGTGAGGTCCTCCAACTTCCCTCTAAAGAGAAATTACAGAAATTTATCTTAGGATCAAGACTGAAAAGAAGGCATGGAGAGTACTGTTTTCCCATTCCTGATGGCATAGAGGCCTCCAACTTTTTCCACAGAGATACTGCAGGGCTGGAATTATCAGTGGAGCAAGCTGAAGGAGAAGGTGCAGGCAGTGTCCACTCTCCCGTTCAAACAAGCAGAAATTCCATGTCTCCTTGTAGGGGGAGACTTCTGGTTGGGCGTGATTACATGGGACCATGTGAGTGGGAGGTCCCATGTGGGTTGGCATGGGTGCCCCACAGGATGATAGAGCCTGGGGTCTCAAGAGCAGCTGCTTCCCCTCTGTTGGTGTGCCCACCACACTTAGGCTCCCATAGAGAGTGAGGCTCACTCCTTTCCTCTTGAAGACCTATGGTGGATCAAGGGGTGCTTGGCCAGCCCTGACATACCCCAAAGCAGTGTGCTTTAACACTCCACAGGCAACTTGAAACCAGGGAATAAACTTGGGGGATCAGAGGACAGATCTGCAGGCTAGATCCCATACTACCAGGACTGAATGATTTGTGTCACTCAGTGGCATGGAGGAGAGATTTGTGAACTAATCTTGGAGGGAGCACATGCAGGCAGAACTAAAAGGAGAGTGTGTGGGGGTCCTAGCCACGATGCAGTCATGGAGCACCCCTTACCCCACAGGAGAGAGAATCCTGGGCAGTGAAGTTCCCAGCCTACGCAGCATTGCTGGTGAGCTCAGTTAATTTGGGCTGCTGCTTAGGACCAAACACTGGAAGGAAAGCCATGAGAAGGAAAAGGGAGAAGAACAAAACCCACTGCCGTCTGCCAGATTTTGAATCCCAGACTGCCCCTCCCCCATGACGGGCTTTTTGGCTTTGTAGGGCCACTTCAACTCCTCCCTGGTGGCTTTTCCCAGTGGCTTGAGAGTTTACCCTCAATGCTGGCTGAGACAACTCTTGTGCTTGCCTGTGTGGAAACTGAATGCAGGCTCACCCAACCCAGACCTGCCCAGCCCCACTCCTCCACCAGCCTCAGCTGTGGTGAAGCAAAGAAGGAGTCCCCTGAGAGCCCCAAGGGCCTTCTCAGTGCCTAGTACATTTGAGTGCTTCTCCTGATTGACTACAGCCAGTCACAGGTCCCCAAAAGCTCTATTGCATCTGGCTCTTTCCTGTAAGTGCCACCCACTGGCACAGAGGACGACTTGTACAACCCATTACAGCATTGACTGATTTAATCACATAGTGCAAGGCTGACTCTTAACCACAGCACAACTTGCTGACTCAAAGATTAAACTGGGCATCCCAATAAAATTCATAGTGTTAATAAGACCACAGGCCTGGGAAAGAGAACGGATTTCAAAGACCTCCATCTCTCTTGTTGACAAAAGACAGGAAATCTGCCCACTCACATAGTATATCACTGCCACAGCCTACAAATAACTAGCAGTTGGGAAAACCACCACAACAAGGATATCTATAACCAAGGTATCCATACTCATCAGACTGGCCAAAGTCAACAAAAAAGAGGAACTCCTACGAGCCATGAGACAAAACCATCAAATAATTAGAAAGGAAAACCTATCAGACGAACAGCAGGCTTCTCAATAGAAACCTGACAAGCCAGAAATGAATGGGGCCCTATCTTTAGTCTCCTCAAACAAAATAATTGCCAGCCAATATTTTGTTTCCTGCAAAACTAAGTTTCATAAATGAAGGAGAAATAAAGTCTTTCCCAGACAAGCAAACACCAAGGGAATTTGTCACCACTAGATCTGCCCTACAAGAAATGCTTAAAAGTTTTCTATACATGGAAAAGAATAAGCCAAAATGACAGTTTCTAAGGCCATTGAAAAGAGAATATTGAAACCAACCAAGAGACTCCCAACATCTCAATGCTTGGATTATGATGTCAACCCTGACACTCACTGACATATTTTAGCATCTAAATTATCTATAATAGTAAGAAATGTGCTAACCTTTCAACCCAATCTGTTCTAAGGATCCATGAGTACCTAGTAAATATAATGCTTTCAAGAACATTTTTTGCCACAGAATATCACATGACATTCTTTATAAATGTTCACTTGGTATCCTTGAAAATTAGTTTCTTAGCAAGATTTCTGCTTCACTTTTACCAAATAGTTTTTGAAAAATGAAACTTTTTAGGAGAGGAGTTATAGGATCATTGACTCATAAGCAGCCCGTTATGAAGGAAGCACAGAGGAAAAAAATCAGCCTCAGAAAACTTCTTTTGCTTACAGTAAGTGATATTCATAACCCTTAAAATTTGAGAAAGAAATCAATGATTATTTAGCCTTTTAGATAGACTGGTAGTTTCTAAAGCACTTCTGATTTTTTTTAAATCATTCTTCTCCATTTACGTTTGAGAGTGATATTCCTTCTTATTCTATGTATGTCACTACTGAATGAAGTCCAACTTAATGATATAGAAAACCCAGAAGGGAAACTGGCAATTAAAAATCCGAACAAGAGAATCTTCGATAACATTTTTCTCTTTTCTAACCACTTTATTTTCAATTTGCCAACAGTCCTGAGCTGTACTAAGCTTCGTTTAGTTTGTAAAATCATTGCCTTTTTTAAAAAGAGAAAGCCACTAATACTTCAATTGATTGTAAAATTCAAAAGAGTTCCATATTTTCTAATGAAAGTTAAAGTGTAAATATATTTTCAAAATATACCTGTTTTCTCCTATAAAATAATTGATGCCTTTCCAGGGAATGTGCATTCTAATCCAAAGTGCCTGTGGTTTGCCTCACTCACTCTCCCTGGGATGGTTCTGTCCTAAAATGTCATGAGCTCTGCTTCAGTAATTTTCACTCTTCAAAGTAAGTGAAAATATTTGGTGTAACAGGCAGGGATTTTGCCACCCATCATCTATTTGTATTAATTGTATTTGTGAAATGAAATTCCTGCATAATCTAATGAGAATAATATGCTAAAAATCTCATTTAACTCCATCTCATGTAGACAGGCTTCACCAGAGAACAACATAAAAACCCTGCTACTCTTCAGCACTCTGCACCTTCTATTATAATTTGTGCTATGCGTGGCAGCAACACACCCACTGTGCATACACTTTTCACTTTGGGTTATATACAAATTGCAAAAGAAAAATAAAGCCCACACTTCCCTTATTTTATCAATACAATTTATATTTGAGCTAACTATTCCAAAGCATAAAACTATAAAATTGACATAGCTCACAAATATTTTCAATCTTTAAATTTAGAATGAATAATTTTAGGTAGTTTATCATATTAGAAATTTGTAATGTCAGGGAATACATTTTTACTAGCAAAAATGTTTCTGGGGTAACAGCACATACCATAAAGGCCTAGATCTAGTAGTTGCTATCATGAAAATTTGCAAGGGCATATTGTATGTCTTTCAAACTGTGTTTTGTGATCAATATATGATAGATAAGCTCTGGTTTATGTGGAATTCTCTAATTATCAATTTTAAGACTATTTTAGCAAAATTTAAAGCATTCATTTCTGCAACATTAGTAAAATTGAAGAATAAGTAAATTTGTGCCTGTCTGTTAGAAATTGTTTTAGTGGCCACACTTAATCACTTATGGAAGTTATCCATTAATGAGTCCTGAACAAACTTTCTCAAAATAATTACTTTGAAATTATTGTGCTAAAGGAGGAAAGTACAAACATGAGCAATGTCTAGTAGCCCCTGTCTTAAGTCTGTTGGGAGATATAGATGTATAAAGCAAAGATTTACAGTACAATACAGCACATACAAAGTGCTGGTGAAATAGGAAATCAGGGCTTGTTTTCATATAAGAGATTCTAGATTGATCCTACTGTATAGAGGGTAATCACAAATGAAAAAAGGGTACATCATGAAGGAAGTAAAAACATGTCATCATTAAGTGATAAGCATGGACCATCTCAGCTATATCTTACGATATGACAGCAATTTGAGGAAGTCTCTGGCAATAGAAACAATCTTTCCATGTTATTGAAACCAGGGAGGTAAAATTGTGAAATTCGAAGGTGACAAAATTATAGTATCAATAACTTTTTTGGCACAGAGTAACAAGCAGATATTGATAACCAATAAATATTTATTGAATAAATGAATAAACATTTTACACATATTTCCATATAAAATGGATCATTTAATATTCTCAACCAGCCTACAAAAGGCAAAGCAGAAATTATGACTTCCTATTTCAGATGATGAAATTTAAGCTGAGAGACTTTAAAAGAATCAACCAAGGTCAACCATGTAGTAAGTGACTGTATAGGGACTCAAAACAGGTCTTCATTTCAAAAGTAGCCACTTTCTATCACTTTCTATAATACCTCTTCTGCCTACATCTTTCAAATTTCAAGATGTCTGGAGAACAAGAAAATGTGTTTATGACAAAGATAAGTGAGAAGTGGGCCTGGCGCGGTGGCTCACGCCTGTAATCCTAGCACTCTAGGAGGCCAAGGCCGGAGGATCACTTGAGCTCAGGAGTTCGAGACCAGCCTGAGCAAGAGAGAGACCCGGCTCTACTATAAAAATAGAAAGAAATTAGCCCAACTACTAAAAATGGAAAAAATTAGCCGGGCACGGTGGCACATGCCTTTGTCCCAGCTACCCGGGAGACTGAGGTAGGAGGATCACTTGAGCCCAGGCGTCTGAGGTTGCTGTGAGCTAGGCTGACGCCATGGCACTGTAGCCCAGGCAAGAGAGTGAGACTCTGTCTCAGAAAAAAAAAAAAAAAAAAGATAAGTGAGAAATGGAAAACCTACTTTTCTTTGAAATTCATTGCACAATCAAGGATGGCATTGTGAGTAGATACAGTGTGAAAGAGTATATGAAGTATAACTGAAGATCAGAACAAGCCCCTGTAATTGGCCATGAAAAACCTGTTAACTTCCCTCTAAGCAAAGAATACTTGATTCAGAAAACAATGAATGTAACACTGAGGCAGTAAATACTTGAACATTTTTTTAGTCTTCCTCCAACGTGCAAATTCACTTAACAGGGTCGAATGCCTGGCAGTGGTGGAATCAGATTCATAAGGTGTAATAAATGGATCTCAGTGATGTTGGACTAGGGATGAGTGTTGAGAGGGCCACCTTGTGGCCAAGATCGGAGGAGGACAATATAGCAGGGGAACACTGCATGTGGCCAGGAAATCATCAGGAACAAGTGTAGAAGGGAAGGTTGAAGGTAGGTTGGAAAATAAAAACAAGTAAAGATGGAGAAAATTATTGTTTTACTTATTCCCAGTCATACTTAAGGCATGAAAGAGAAGTTTAGGCAATAGACTATTTGTGATGTTTCCCTCAGACTGTTCTAGATTTTAAAGAAGCCACAGATCCATTATGCTTCATAGGTTATGATATAGTGAGGTAATATCAGAAATCATGCAGTTACTTGTGAAATCTCCCCAGCGTCATGGCCACAGTTTCTAAAGTCAGACCAGAACTAAAGCTAGCCAGAGTAAAGCAGTCGATTGCTTTGCTGGTAAATTCCCTTTTAAAATAAATTTAAAATCCTGTATTAAAAATAAGATTATCATAAACTACTAAGAGGGAGTCAAGAGTAGGTTGTATTCAGGAACAATTACTGAGGACTGCTTTCAAAACTGGTAGGTTCTAGAAAGGTTATGTTTGTGATGAGACTGAAATTTCTCTTTGACAGCTCTCAATGTCAGTTACTCCATTGAGATTTCAGGCTAAACTGGGCAGCTGTTCAAGGGCTTTGCTTTGCTACGAAAAAGAGAAACATTTTCATTCATGTATTCATTCATTTATGAAACAAATATATTTATTGATTGTTTACTAAGTAACCAACAGCACTCTAGGTACTGGTAATATGAAGAAAAATGAAACAGTTCTTCAATAAGTTCATAGTCTAATGAGAAAACAGGCACATAAACAATCATTAAACTGTACAGTAGGTATGATAATGGAGTCTCTATTAATCTTTAAATGCACAGGACATTAAAGAGCACAGACAGGAGCTTCTAATTCAACATGATTGGTCAGGGCAGGCTTCCCCGAGGACAATGTACTGAAATTGAGCCTTATAGAATGAGTAAACATTTCTCCAACAGAGAGGAGGGAGAGAGGCTTCCCTTAGACGGATGCCATATGAAAGGAGTAAATTTTTCCAGCAGTGACAATGTTATTCACCATCAAAGTTTGCCATTTGTTAAGTAAGAGGCACCTGAACTTGCAAAAGGCTGACCACAGCCCACAATTGCAACTGCTGCTTTGAAAATAAGATGCAAACAACAAAATGGAAAATATAAGGATCTATACAAACAAAGCTTTCAAGAATTGTTTTGACTTCAAGCTTACTTAGAATAGATTTCACCATAGAAATGACCTTAAGGTTATGTGGCTGAAGGTAATCTCAGTTAAATAGTCACTGTGCTTATTTTTTTTTGTTTGTTTTTTGTTTAAGTGTGGTACATCTAGGAAACTCATAGATAAAATAATTTAATCTTCCAAGGATATTTGACAGTAGAAAAGTTATGAAAGATTATTTAATTATTACATCCAATTAGATGAATACATCTGATGAATATTTTTTGTGATGGTATACGTATACATTTTACCCTTCCCCTTGTAGTGACGAGCCCTCTGGAATAAATGAGATAGTGTGGCAGAATGCCCAGAAGCAGAAGCTAACAAGTGCTTTATAAAATACGTAACACTCCTCATCACCACTTCATCTCCTGCCACTGCTATTGCACATTGCACATTTGAACCTGGTGTGTAATACACCACACATCTGCCCTGTACATGCCCCTCACACCTGTTCACGGCTTCGCTCCTGCTGTCACCTGTGCCTCTTGCTGAGTAACCACCCTCTTCCTACTCCCTGGGTAACTTTCTATAAATTGTAACTTACTTTCTGCTCTTGTATATGTGTTAGTGTTTCTCACTGTCACTAGTTTATCAAAACACTTTAGGACTTGAAGTGTTGAAGTTATTGTATTTGTTAATTATTTTTATTAAAGCTGCCAATTCCAATTGTGTTGAACATAAACAAATTTTTCCCACTTTAAAAAGAACTTAGAAATACTAATGTACCTTTAAAAACTTACCAACTATCAGAAATCATATACATTATGGTTTCTACTTGGGGTTAGTGAGCTCCTATGAAGTGGTGGGACCCTATTAAGACGGCATCTCCTTGGTAACTTGTGGGGAAATTGGCCACTCTTTAATTTTTCCCAGTTATAATAAGATATAAATGCTTTACTGGCTACAGAATAGCAAACATTGGAGTTTACCCAACGATTTCTTGGCTAGTAATAATACAACATAATTCTGGAGGGCACTAAAAACATTTGAGAATACGTGATACTGAAATAAAATGCCTAGGTAGATTAATGTCACAATTATTAGAAAGATGCAAATTGGATCAATGGAAACAATTACTGTAAAACATTGCCCCAACTTACATTATGCCACCTTTATTTGCCTTTATAGGATGCTCTGAATTTTTCCCTTTTACATTATGGCTGGGAAAATCAGGCCCATTGGAAATCTTCAAAAGCCATTGGCTAAAACTAACCAGAAGCCAGAGGGCAAGAGAGCCCGTTGATGCAGCTCATCCATGCAGCCCAGGAACACAGAGCAGAATAGAGAAGGGGGAAGAAACGGTATGGGGCTCTGCAGTGAGGATTTCTACTGTCCACTGTAATCAGAAAAACTTAAAATAACGTCTGATTAATTTCACACCTGGTTGCATACAAGATGTTGTAGCTTCTTTCTGCCTTCCTTTTTTCTTTCTTTCTTCCTTCTTTATTTTTATCTGAAAACTGAGCTTTCCTTAAAAGGGTAATTAAAAAATCTCACTAAAGATACATCAAAAAGCTAAAAGTAGAACTACCATTTGATCCAGCAATCCCATTACTGGGCATCTACCCAAAGGAAAAAAAGACATCTGCACTAGACTGTTTATAGCAGCATAATTCACAATTGCAAAGATGTGGAAACAACCCAAGTGCCCATCAATACATGAGTGGATTAATAAAATGTGGTATGCGTATACCATGAAGTTCTACTCAGCCACAGAAAACAATGGTGATTTAGCACCTTTTGTATTATCCTGGGTACAGTTGGAGCCCATTCTACTAAGTGAAATATCACAAAAATGGAAAAACAAGCATCACACGTACTCACAATCAAATTGGTATTAACTGATCAACACTTATGTGCACATATAGTAGTAACGTTCATCAGGTGTCGGGCAGGTGGAAGGGGCAGGAGGGATTGGGTATATACACACCTATTTTGTGTGGTGCGCACCATCTGGGGGATGGACATGCTTGAGGCTCTGACTTGGGTGGGACAATGGCAATATATGTAACCTAAACATTTGTACCTCTGTAATATGCTGAAATAAAAAAAAAAATCTGAAAATACAAAGCACACATTGGGTTATTTGGACTTGAATTTCCCAAGTTGGTATTCAGTAAGCAATGATTTGATCAGCTACGAAAATTAACTTGGGGGAATGTTCTAAATCAGGTGATGCAAACTTTTCTACAAAGGGCTAGATAATAAATGTTTTACATGCTGCATCTCATATGGTCTCTGTCCCAACTGCTCAACTCTGCTGTTATACCATAAAAACAGTCACAGACAATACATAAATGAAAGAGTGTGGCAGTGTTCCAATAAAACTTTATTTATGGACAACAAATTTTAATTTTGTCAATTTTCACATCATAAAATACGATTTTTTAAATTTCTTTCAAACATGTATCAATGTAAAAACCATGCTTAGTAAGTCGACTATACAAAAACAGACCCTGAATTTGGCCCACAGGCTGTAGTTTGCTGAAGGCCGAGCTACATTACGTTTTTTGGAATCTTCTATAATCTCATGATTCAGTTTTGCTTCCTTTTCTTTTTCTCTTGAACATCTACATTTCCAAAGCTGCTAACTGTTCCCATTTAGGAATTCCCCTTCAGTGTTCTCCCATCTGTGTTTTCCTTTCTCATGTTGTTAACGGATAAAACAGAAGTTTTACTGTGAAAATGTGGATCTTGGGATAAAGCAGAAAATTGGATAAAGTTATCTCCCCTAGATCACTTCTTGTTTAAATTTCTTCATAATGTTAGTGTGCAGTAATGCTGCTTTTTTACAGGGCCTCTTTGGTGATTCATGCCTTGAGAGTCATTAGAAGAGCAAATTCAATGAAGCAAATTAGTTGTAAGATTCAGATTTATTTAGACTAGAAGTTGAAAAAATAAATAAATAAAAAAGCTATAAGAAATAGTGTGGTATGTTGTGGCTGCAGGTGGCACTTGTTTAGTGGCGGTTGGAGGGGCACAGACAGCATGAAAAGCAAGGAAGAAAGTAGCTGCTGACACTAATGAAGATATTGAAATTTTCTGACTTAAGTCAGGAAAAAATAAAACCATGCCCAGTGCAAAGAGAAATTTAAAAGCAACGTCTATACGTGGAAGAGGAGAATAGGTAAGAACTTGCGTATTTTTGAAGTCATAATACTCCATTCAGGTCATTTGAATGAAAGGGTAGGCTTAAGATGGAATTCTTATTTTTCACAAAAAAATAAGATTTTTCCACAAAATTATGCTTAAAAACACTATAAAAAGCACTTTTAAAATCATATAAGTGAAGAACACTACAGAATTCTCAGACAAAATATCTGAAATATTTTTCGAAAATTAGAATGACTAGGCAGAGAGCAAAGCCTTATTTTTGTAATTAAATGACTTCAAATAATTAATCTAAGACATTAAATTGTATTAATTTTATGCATTTGGTTAATTAATCCCCAAGACTCATTAAGAACTGAAGACCATCATTTTTGTATCAGAAAGTGATGCAGATGTTCCAACGGAAATGAGAAGTTTTAAATAAACATTATTTCTTAAAACACTAACCATAAAGTAAAATGAGGTTTTATCATTACTGACATGAGTTAATATGTACTCTTAAAAGTCACAGTCAAAACCCTGTAGCAGTAGTAGAAGAGCACCTCTAAAGTATAGGGATTGTGCTAA
>CAUYRT010029750.1:0-23596 GCA_963574885.1 Lepilemur ruficaudatus
TGGCCCAGACCCTTCTGGAAGGAACTGGTAAAGAACCTCAACCGGCTGCGGTGTGTGGTGAGGGCAAGGGAGACAGAGGGGGGTTACAAGCACCAGCTGTGGCTGGGACCAGCTGCAGACAGGAGGACGGTGGTCGGCTGAGCGTTGCTTCCTTGTTTTATGATGAAAATGTTTGTATATGTGCAAACCAAACATTTTGTTTCTTCCATTTCTTCTGTCTTTAGCACCCAACATCAGATAACTAATAATAATTAATTTTACTGGATAGTATTGAAGTTACAGAATGTCAAGAAGAGTGAACATCCACCTAGAACTTTGCTCCCTCCCGCGTAGAAAGAGAGTTTTGTTTGTTCGCAAAGGTGCCGCTGCAGGCGGAGGTGCAGCTCTGTCTGCCGGTGTGGGGACGTGGAGAGCAAGTGTGCGCTAGGGCGGTGTGCACAGGTGCCACGCTGATAAGAGGTAGATTGTGAAGGTCGGTTTTACGAGTCCACCTGGCTGGGTTTTCCTAGTTTTCCATCAAACAATGATCTAGGCGTTGCTTCGGAGGTAGCCACGGTGATCAAAGTCTGTAATCAGTCAACTTTAAGTAAGGGAAATCATGCCGGATAACCTGGGTGGGCCTGGCTCAAGCAGTTGAAAGGCCTTCAAGGAGAGCTGAGGCCCCAGAGGAAGGAGAGAGTCCCCAGGCGTCCACGCTGCCGCCTGTGCCCGCGTCCCAGGGGCCTGCCCTGTGGACTCCGGACGCGCCCAGCCCCCGAGACCACACGCCCCGTTCCTCCCACCGAGTCACCTCATGCATGTTCCCTGCCGGGCCTGCTTCTCTCGCTGAATCCGGACTGTCAGGTTCTGGTGCCAGGGAAAGTGGCTGAGCCCTAAGAGCCGTGAAGGAGGACACTGGGCTGTATGTCACTGCTGGGGACTGTACCAGGGGACAGTCCTGGAGCAGGAAAGCAGTGAGGTTCTGGACTACTGTTTGAACGTTCCCGTCATTGAAGGGGTGATGGCCAATAGCATCGGAGTCAGATGGACTTGAACTTGAACCTGGCTCTAAGGACAGAGGAAATGCTTCCAATAGGAGGCACTCAGTCGTGATGGTTGTCATGGTTACCATTACTACTGTCGTCCATACTTGCCCTGTGGACGGAGCCTTCTCAGACGGGGATCAGTGAACCTATTAAAGGCCCATGGACAGTGGCGGGAAAGTCTCCATCGGTTCCCTAAATCACCCTCAGTCAAGCCTGAACCTTCGGGAGGAGGAGAGTTCTGAGTACAGGAAACTTCAGAGAGAGCCTGTTACTGCCAGGCAGCCTCCGAGCAGCAGCTCCTGCGGCTCCTCCCACTTGGAAAGAAATTCCAAAGCCACAAACACCCAGGAATGTGTTTCCTGGAGTCGGTGAAGCTCCTGGGTTTGAATGCAGAACCCAGCGTGTACATGAACATGTGCCTTCTTTGGCAGGCAGGTCATGCAGTTTTTATCAAATCCCTAATGGGGCGATGAAGTCGCCCCCGCCCCAGCAAAAAAAAAATGCTAGGAGCCATTGTTGTTTATTCTTAGAGTGAGCAGGATTCCCTTAATTCCCCACCCACAAACTTCAAACCCTCCCGAGGAGTCTGTGGTCTTCGCTTTAGAGCACCAGAGCTTGCAGGCAGGTTCAGAATTCCACCATCACTGTGAAATCTCAGACTCTTTGTGTCCTGACGGCTGTGTTGGATCACAGGCTGCTGCTTGGAGATCTGTTTTTATCTGGGGCCAGCACTGGTCTCAGGAATGCAGTGTTATCGCAATGAGCCCTGACAGGCACTGCTTGCAGATAAGAGCAAGCACAGGACACTGAATGATCTGCCCCAGGTTACCCGGCAGGCCACGGGTCTCTCAGATTCCAGAGACGACAGCTTTTGATTTGAGAGAGAGCATTCCAACCTTCTCATCTTAGAAACGGAAAGAGCTGAGGTCCAGAAAGGACTTCTGCACAGCAAGGCACACGGCGTGAGGAGGACGGGCTGAGAGCAGAGGCCCCGGCTGGTGCTCCCCAGCCGCAGCCCCCGCAGCGGCCCTTGGCTGGGAGAGCCAGTCTGGCCGGCCTGCGTCCAGATGTGGGCAGAGCATCCAGCTGTGGGCGCTACTGCGCGTTCCAGGCACTCTTGCCAGATCTCCACTGCCCGCCCTATAGCGGGTCTAACGTCATGGCAGTTATCTCGTGTTTTAAGTATCGGTGATAGAAGTCTTTCATCATCGCCTGGCTTTGCACCATCTTGAAAGAATCCCAGGGGCGTCCAGTGACTCGCCTCAGATGAGAGGTGGGGGACTGACACCTCTGGGGACTCATTTCCCTCCGAGTGTGGCCAGAGGTGGACACGGATTCGAATCCTAAGGAAGCGGAGGCAGTTGAGGACCACAACCTGGCTCTGCCAGTGACGTGCAGCCCGGCGGCTCCCCGAACGCCAAGATGTCAGCCGTCAGAGCGCACCGCGGAAGGAACTCGGGACCGAACACCAAGAGCTCGGGTCGAGTCCGGCCTCCCCATGAAGTGCCTGCGGGTCCCAGACAGGCCATTCCCCCACCCGTGGCTTCGGGGTCCTCCTCTGTCAGACTGGGGCTGGGAGTTCCACCATTCAGGTCTGCTGGCTTGCCAGTATTTTGAAATTACGAAATTTCATTTTAAACCCCGAATTTCTGGCTTCTCCTTTAGAACAAGCAGCAGCAGGAGCAGCTCAGGCCCTTCCCTCCTGCCCTCTCCCCACACCCACAACCCCGCCACACAGGTGCCCAAGCAGGCGGGACCCCGCCCCCCGGACTGATGACCCCGGCGCGAGCTGCCTCCCACCACCCTGACCCTCCCCAGCACCACTCCCTGCGGAATTGCTGAAGAAAAGATTCCAAAGTTGCTCAGAACCAACAGAAAAGAGCAACTCTAGTTTCAGGGAAAATACGCGCCCTGTCTTTTCTACAAAGAATTCAACCATAAAAATGTCTGGATGTGCTGAAAGTCTGCTGCTAAACCACGGAAACGGAACCAGGAATCTCTAGACTGCTGCCCGCAAGGAGGGCCACCGCGTGTGGGCTCTGCGTGCCCACGAGTTCCTGCTGCCAGATAATAGGAATGTCTCCTCCTGGGATTCCCACGCCGGCGAGGACTCCCAGATGGTGCCCGGAACGTCCGTCTCTGCTGGGCAAGGCCAGCTCCCTCCGTCTCTGCCTGGCAGCCCCCGACGCGGACACGGGTCGGTCCTGGTGCCGTGGCATGGCGAGGTCGGCACAGCCAGGCCTGCTCTTCCAAGACGGGCAGCCGGGGGCTTGGAAAGATGACAGAGCTGCTTTCACCTGACGTTTCATTAAGTGGCTCCTGGTTGTTTTAAATATTTTAATGATTGATTTTACAAGACCTGTGCTCTGGGGCTTTTTTAGTAAAGAACAACAATTTGGAAATGAGCCTTAAGAACTTCTACGTGGAAAGAAAAGAAACCGCTCTGTGACGACCCAGTTTGGCTGGGCACTTTCTGCTCAGATGGATTCCCGAGAGCGCGGGATGATATATTCATCCACAAGGGATCGTGATCTCTTCTGAGGTCGCTCTGCAGACCTCACATCTTCAACAGCTAAGTCTCTTGTGTTAGTGGTTTGCCGCAGACGGGGCCCGTGCCACATGTGGGAGCCATTGCTGTCCTGGGGGGCGGACGGCCACCGGGAAACCCCAGTGCGGGCCGCCCTGCGCTGGCCTCGCTCCCCGGCCGGACTCTGGGAACACTGACCGCGGCAGTGAGAGGGTCTCGCTCGGGTCTTGGTGCTTGACCTGCAGCGAGTTAACATTCTTCGCCCGGATACATTATTGATGGCACTGCCATGAATTTTTTAACAAAATAAATAATGTATTAGGAACAGTGCCGGTTTGTGCCTGTTTACCAATTGGACGGGTAAATTGTACCAAAACAAGCTGGAAGTACTTCTTCTGTATTAACACCGTGTTTCAGTAAAGAGACAGCAAATCCTACTCTCAGACACGTCCCACTGTGTCATGTGTTACTGTGCTGACCAGTGCCAGTGCCGCGGGGAGAGAAAGCAAAGCATGCCCAGACTTTAGGGGATGTGCTCATGTGTGTATTTATACATGCACATGTCAGCTCACGTGTGCGTGTACGTGTGTATGAGTGTGTGAGTGTTGGGAAGAGACGGGATTGTATAAAAGAGAGAGTTGGCTGGGCACAGTAGCTCACACTTGTAATCCCAGAGTTGTGGGAGGATCGCTTGAGGCCAGGAGTTCAAGACCAGCCTTGGCAACACAGCAAGACTCCGTCTCTACAAAAAATTTAAAAATTACCCAGACACGGTGACACCCACCTGTGGTCTCGGCTACGTGGGAGGCTGAGACGGGAAGATCACTTGAGGCCAGGAGGTTGAGGTTGCAGAGAGCCGTGATTGCGCCACTGCACTGCAGCCTGGGTGACAGAGCGAGAAACTGTCTCTTAAAATAAGAGATAAATAAAGAGAGTGTGCCTGACTCCCTGTCCCAGCAAAGCCCCCATCTCACCAAGCGGAGAACAGCCCCGTGCCTGTGTGTAAAGGTGCCGGTCACGCCCCCGGGGCCTGGCCCTGGCAGACCCTCCTCCGCTGGCCGTCTCCTCTGCACCCAGAGCCTCGGCCGTGAGCCAAGCCAAGCTTGGGTCGCACGTCCCGCAAGAACTCAACCCCGACCTTCCGTCCCTGCTGACGTGGTCTGATTTTATTCAATCCACAGAGCACATGGCGTGGCGAGCGGGGTATGAAGCGCTAGAGGAAGCCGGCTCAGTCCCGCAGCGTGGTCTGTCAGCACCAGGCTCCAGGGCAGTAGCTCCCTTGTGGCTACGACCAGCGTGAACATCCTCACCAAGCCATGACAACACCGAGGTCCCAGTGGGATATCCCCAGCCTGGCACTGAGGCTGGGTGCCTGTGGGGCAGGAGAGCCCAGGGCTTTCCTACCCAGAATGCCCTGACTTGCGGCCTCTCGGTGAGGCCGGGACTTGCGAGGTGCCCTCTGGAGCGGGGATACTCTGCACCTCGGCAGTGGACCCGGAGAGCTGCCAGTCACGCCCCGAGCTGTGGCCTCGTCAGTTGTGCACCTGTCTGCCACGGGGCAGGGCCCATCGGCTCTGTCCCCATCTGAGAGCTTTGCCACCTGCACCAAACAGGCACAGAGCAATGCAGTGCCCCAGCATCAGGGAGCAGAGTCTACCCTGCAGGGTCGTGCTGGAGCCGGCCGGGCCTCTGCTTCCAAACGCCATAATCACCAGGAGAGTCTTCCCTGCACTGGGAGTGATGAGTCATGCTCAGGGCAGCGGAGAGGACGCTCCCGGAGTTTAGCTGATCACGTGAAAACACCAGGGTGAGGCTCGGCCGAGTGTAAAATGCTCATGGACTCGTAATTACGTGCAGGCTGGCGTCCGTTGGCAGGCAAGGCACACCCACGCGGAAAGCCACAGAAGACAGGACGGGGCCATACATTTGGGGCGGTGGACGTGGGGTTCCTGGACAGGTCCCAGAGGCACCTGTAAGTCCTGAAGCATGAGGTATGCGTGCTTCTAGGGAGAGGGCATGTAGCTTGCCAGATTTTCAGAGTTTTGTGATCCCAAAGGCTAAGAACCACAGTAAAGGAGCATTTCCTGCGTTTTACGCAACACGAAACATCGTAAATGCATAGGAAACTTAGTGCTAAAAACACTCCAGGGCGCTTCTGGAAGCTGTCCCGTCAGGGGCGAGGGGAGGCAGCCGGAGAGCGTCGGTGCGAGCAGAGGGTCACCGGCAAAATCACGCCCGTGTTCTGAGAACTTCAAAGGGAAAAAACCTCATATTTCAATTTTTTTTAAAAAAGGAATGATTGCATAAATGGCCATGTGATTCAATTTTATATTCACCTTGGGACTCTGAGTTTATATAGTTTATGAAAGCTCCCTTCTGTCTAACTTTCTGCTGACGACCTCCATCGCCGCTCCCCAGAGTTCCGACGCCCACAGGTCCTCGTTAAAGGACCGCGTGTCTCTACATTAATGAAATGTCGTATGATGGCCGTAAAGTCAGTCTCAGCACCTGGTTTGTTGTGAGGGAAATTACACAGCCTGGCCGGTAGGTTTCCTCACGCGCACGAGAGCCAGAGCGTGGCCGTCCACCGCCCGGGGCGCTGGGCGTGGCCAGCGCGGGCACCTGCCGCAGTGCGCCGAGGAACGTCAGAAAGCGTTGGCTTCTTTTCCTTTGTGAGTCTGACAACGTTCCACCCTTTCTGCAGGAATTGGGAGAATCCAAACCGCCACAACCAGCTAATGTCTCCACCTTTTATGAGGATTAAATCGCAATTGCTCTGTGTCCAAGCGAGCAGCCTCCGGTTCAGAATGAGTCCCAGGGGAGAGACTGTCCAGGGTGGGGCGGCGGGCGGGGAGGGCGGGGAGGGCAGCCCGCCCAGCAGGCTAACAGCAGCTGAAACTGCCCGCCAGGTTGTTTACCAACCCGCTCTTCTGGAAGTGCTTTGGCAACGAGCTCACACCTCCCGGGAGAGCGGCTGGACCTGTCTGTCCGCATGCTGAGCTGGGCTGGAAAGGCAGTGAGGTTTGTTTGTTGCTTCAGGAGTGAGTTACATAAGTCACTCAGGTTGGTTACAGCTCCACGGGGTGTCAGGTGGACCTGTGGGACTCACCCAGGGATGGCAGCCCTCGAAATCCCTCACTTTCTGGAAGGGCTTCTGTCCACAGTCAGGGTGCAGAGATTGGTCCACAGTATGACACAGGCGTGTTGCGTGAGCCACGTTTTCCATTCACGCCAGAATGCCAGTGTTTAGTCTGAGCCCCGCCATGGGGATGGCAGGGCCACGGTGTCGACAGCTTGGCTTCCCATTGTCCCTTTTCTCGCTTCTTCCTCCCCCGACCGGCAGGCCTGGGAGAGCCGGGGCCTGCCCGGGACAGGGAAGGGGCAGCTGCCTGCAGGACCTGTTCCCTGGCCATAGTCTGGTCTCAAAGAGCTAGAGGGGCCTTAGTGGGGGAGATAGTGTAGACTCCTGCAAGAGGAACAGTCTTGAATCTTCACGGGATCTTGGAAGTTGCCTAGATTAGGGAGATGGCGCTGTCTCTTTGGTGGCTGAGGAAGGTCCCACAGATGAAGCTGAAACCCGGGTTCCCTCTGCCACCCTGTCAGGCTGGCGTAGCCCTGCTTGCACCCCGACCCCTGCTGCGTTGCCCATGCCGACAGCCCTGACGCAGGCCACACATCCAGCCACGGAGCCACAAGCTCAGCCTGGCCCAGCTTCACCTTGGAGCTGGGTTTTGGGTCTCTCGCTCCACAGATTGTATCGCTAAACAAATAATTAAGCTCCCCCTTTAAACAGTGGTTAAGAGAAAGTGCAAACAAGATCCGAGCCCATCCCAGGAACTAATCAACCAAAGGAGAAAAGCAGGAGGCACAGATGGCGCTCTGGGCTGGGCCGTCGCTGTGCTGCTGTGTGGGCGAAACCTCCCAGCCCCCAATCACGGGTGGCGCCAATTACCCGCCGGCCTCGGGTTTGGCACAACCGGAATCGCAAAGACACCGAATCGTAGCACTTGAAGGCTGAGAAAAGGTCTCAGAAGTTAAGGCAGCATCCGAGAGCGGTGCTTCCCAATGACTCAGCCTGGCGCGGCCTCGCACAGAAGAGAGGCCGCCGCGGTGAGTGTCTCCATGAGCAAGAGAGACCGGCAAGGTGACCGACCCTGGATCAAGTCAAATGTCTCATTATTATCATTATCATTACGTACTCTCATTGCCGAATGTAACCTTTTAACTGATGAACTTCTCCACCTACTTGGGATTGTGTAGACACGTTGTGGAGGTTGGAAACCTGAAATGCAGAAGAAGCGGCCGGCCTCACACTGGACACCAGGATTGCCCCCAGCTGGGTCAGGGATGGGACTCAGCCGGCAGAGTGAGACGGCCCCACCCATGGCTCCCTCAGGTCCGGAGGACGTGGCCTGGATCGCGTTGGGGTGTCCACAGCACTCCGTGGTCAACGCAGAGGTTGACCTTTGCTCCCTGGATCCCCGGGCACCCCAGTTCACCCCAGAGAGAAGCCCTGTCACCAGCAAAGTCCCAGGAGCACCTGCTGGAGACCCGCCCTTCCCAGGGATCCCCTAAATTATCTGGGCAGGTAAATTGCCACCGCGCAATGCCGAGCACAGCGGATGCTGTAACAAACACACCGACAGACCATGGGCGGTGGGCGCTGGAGGCGGGACTAGACCTGGCTGGAAGCTCCGGGATGAGCTGGGCTCCGAAGGATGCTGTGGGCAGCAGGAGAGAGGTGTGACCTCAGCCACAAACTGTCACTTAATTCTAGCTTGCTGCTCAGCTAGATGGCCCTCCACATGGCTCAGATGTGACAGTGATCTTCGGAGGTGTGCACAGACGTGTCACTCCCCCCGCCCCCATCTGTCGGTTCCCGCATCGCCCCTTCTGACCCGCCGCTGGAACCAGGGCTCCGGCTCCTGCAAACGCGGGTGCTCACGCTCACTCTCGTCCCCACTCTGTGTACGGAGCTCGGTGTTGCTTTTTCACTTAACATCGTATTCCGAAGCTCTTCCTGCATCCACCCATGGAGATCTTGCTCCTTCTCTTCTGGTAGCTGAAGGTCATTCAAGCAGACCCTGGGTTTCCATCTGGGCCACCCCAGCCTTCTGCTATGACAGACTCCGCCACGGTGGCTGGCTGTGCAGGTGTCGCTTTGCCCGTGGGCAGATGTGGACAGCAGTGGCTCCCCTCCTGCGGGTGTGATGCCATCGGCACACCACTGCTGCGTGCACGCGCCTGCTCCCCGTCGCGCCTCCGGCACCCGACACGGCGCCTTCTCAGCGCTGCTGCTCGTTTGCTTGTCTCACAGGTGAGGCTGCAGTCTCGGCTCAGCTCCCACTGCCCTTCTCTGATCGCGGGGCAGTAGCCGTCAAATGAGTGTTCTTAGGAGAAAGACCACCGGGTCTTCCGTTCACCGTCCGCCTGAAGAGTCAGCATCAGTTTTAGGTCATCAGTACTGAGACCAGGAGTAACTCCAGGTCATTTCTTTTCTGATACGATTGGAACGTGCACGTATGAGAAGACCCTCTGTGGGTGCACAGGGGTGTACCCATCACGCACCTGGCCTCGGGCAGGGACGGCTCTGCTACCGCCGCAGTCTCCTGTACTCACACTGTCTGGAAAAGAACGTCTTTCAGAAGCAACAGGCTAAGTTCTGGGATGAGTGGATGGTCAGTGTCTCATCACTCTCTCCCCTGCAGATGGGGTTCCTGTGAACCCCCAAACCCCACTTAGTGTGGGTGCCCTGTGGCAGAGGCACCAGGAGGCTCATTTGCTCACCATTTGTGGAGCTGACACCTTGGGCCCCTCTGCTCACTGATGGCTTTACCTGCCAGGAGCTGGAAGGAGGGCTGAGGCTGCTGTAGCAGTGAGAGTCAGTTGCAGAAAGTTGGAAATATGTAAATATTGTAATGGAATTTAAAAGGTGAAAATGGGACCTGCAGGGGGGTTGGCCTATGTCACCTCAGTAGCGAGACCAGGGGTGACACATCCCGCTCTACCTCTCCGCAGTGTACGCAGCAGAGATTCCCAGGCGAAGGCAGAGACAGGCACGTGCATCCCAAAGGCTAGGAGATGTCAGCACCGCACCCGCCGCCCCGGCCCGCCTTGCCACAGGCTGTGAGAACCACTGACACAGGGGTGCCTTGGGCCCCCTGAGAGAGGACGGGGCGGGTGCCGGTGGGGGCAGTTCCGGGCACAGGGAGCAGAGGAGCAGAGCGTGGCACCAGCATCACTGCGCCAGCACAGAGACACTTGTCATCATCCCCCGTGGGATTTTCTGGCATGGCTCTTCTCTGATTCATTTACCGCAGTTTTATAGCTTATTTTTCATCTCAATGTGCAATTTAACCGTCCTTACGTCGAGGGTGCAGGGATATTTCACGGCGGCCGTCTGGGCACGAGGAAGGGGTCTCTCCCTTTCATGGCTTTTCTGCACCTTTTATACGGCTCATCTGCTTCAGGAACGGAAATCGAGAGATGAAGATCTTAAAGGCAGGAAAGCAGACTGGCTGTCCCTCTGCTCAGCCCGGCTCACCCCAAATCCAGACGGGGCTGTTCAGTACCGAGGTGTCCAGCAGAGATGCTGAGCGGCCACTCGGCCCAGGCCACGCACCTGGAGTCCACACCACAGGGGAGCAGAGGTCACAGCACTCCCTGCTGGAGCCTTTCTGCTCACTCGGGGGCTCAGTGGGATGCCCATATTTCCCTTCCGGAACCTTCTAATGTCCGTGTCACTGCCTGCACCCTCCCCAGGCAAGTCCGCCCAGATCTGGAGTTAGGGGGCCTGCGATCGAGGGAAGAAGTTGCGGTTGGGTGCGAGGAGGAGAAAGGAAGAAAGGAAGGAGTCAAGAGCCACACTGCACCACCCGTAGTTGCCTCCCACACTGTTCTGGAAGGTTCCCAGCCTGGTGCCTGCCAAACCCAAACCTGACTCCCTGGCAAGCCTCAGGACCACACAGTGCGGAGCAGAAAGATGAGCACGTTGTGGGAAGACCTGACTCTGGGGTGAGTGACGGTGGCAGAGCCCAGAACTGCGCGGACAAACACACACACACACACACACACACACACACACACGTGCACACAGTAGGTGCTTAGCACGCGTCTGCGGGTTGGTTGAATGAGTGAGCACTGCAGGAGCCGAGTGAAAAGGCCCCGGCGGCGACCTGGAGCCCCGGGCTGTGTGCACACGAGCCAGCACCGCCCCCGGGGGGAGCAGCCAGCGGCTCTGAAAGGCTCCATTCACGCCCGCCAAGAGCAGCCGCCCAGCGCCAAGGTCAAAGGTGAGGAAGTATTTTGAAACTCTGAAAACTTCTGGCTCCGTCCCCGGTTTCCAGCCCTCTGCCCAGAGCCCGTGTGACCTGGGCTGCGTGGGAGCTTGTCTCAGCCCAGCTGGCGGAGGAAGCCTACGCGGCCGGGAGGTCAGCCGCGAGTCGGCGGGGGTCGTGGTGGTCACGGGGACGCGGCAGGCCCTGGCCCAGCACTTTCTACACACCAACTCGTGGGGTCCCCAGCACCGCCCTGCCGCTGCTCACATCGGACCCCCAAGACGGAGGCCGGCAGCGTCCGCCAAGGCCGTGCGGTGAGTCCGCAGTGCTGGGCGCTGGGCCAGGCAGCGCAGCCCCTGGCCGGCTCTCACTCACGCTGTCCTGACTCTCCCAGCCTGGAATTCTAGGTCACGGCTCCCCGCTCTGCCTCTGTCCCTTCCTCCACCAATCCCTGTCTGTCACCAACAGGTCAGTGGCCACCGGCTGGGCAGCCGTGCAGAGAGAGGGGCTGGCCCAGGCAGGAGCAGGGACAGAGGCGTGCTCAGCGCCTGCACATCACAGGGGCTAGACCCATGCGCAGAGGGATGCAGGACAGGGGCTGGGGCCGGGTCGCCCTGCTGCCCAGGAGGAAAGCTCCCCAACGGCTCAGCGTCCGCTCTGCTGTCCACCCTGTCCCGGGCCAGTCCGGACACGCATTCTCCTCTCACCTGCACTAGCCTCACGCTCCCCCAGAACAAGCCTTCTTCTCGTGTGTGCCCCTCCCCACACTGCACCCGAGTTCTGCGCAACGCTGCATTTTGTCCAAAGCGTGAGCTTCACAGCTGGAGGGAGGGTGATGGGAATTCCTGTGATCAATTACCCAGACCAGAGTGGCCTCCGAGGGTGGCTGCATTGATCAGTGAAAGGACAACCAGACACGTCCCGTCCTGCGCAAGCTCGGCAGCACGCGCCGGGCGGGGGAAGCCCACGCTCGCAGGCCGGGCTCTGCCGGGAACGTAAGCGTGAGCTATGAGCCACTTCCCAGTAGCGCTGTGTCAGCACGTGGGCCACTCCGGGAGACAGCGCGAGCCCCGGTACCTAATGGAGTCTTCAGTTTCCTCTTGCGCAAAAGAGAGGGAAACAGCTCTGATCAATAGTAATGTGCATGGTTGTTGGGGTTTTCCAATGCCGCCAATAAACATAATCTTAAAATTGAGTTATATAAAGCTACATTCATTCTTCATTTCTTTTTATTGGACTTGATCTTCTTCAAGCTTCTGTAAAGTTGCTGCCCACGAGAACATAGCTGAAAGCCAGAAAAATCGACTGGAAGAAATGAAAAGTAACCCTAACTTTCCGTCAGATTCTAAAACACACACGTGTTTACGGCATCCATGTTAGATCACGTGCCTGGTGGTCCACAGCCCCCTCGTGGGTAAGTGCTGGCGTGGCAGTGTGGTCTCTGGGCACACAGCGCCCACCGTGGTGGCGGTCAGCGTGCTCTCCCGAATTGGCCACCTGCTCTCTGCAGCACGTGGGCTGTGGCCTCCCGGGCCCCGGCGAGGCGCGTGGCCGAGGCCAGGCCACAAGCACGTGAGCATCTCGCAGAGCAGGGGCTGCCAGGTCGGGCCTTCCGCACCCTTGTCCTCTGTCCTGGGGCCACCGGCTTTGCAGTCCTGTTCCCGGGATGAGGACAAGGCACAGCCAGAGAACTCACAGGTGACCCCAGGGGACGCGTAGAACTAGCAGGAACTGACACTTGGGGGCCGTGTATTCCACAGCATGGCACAGCCTCTCCTAACCACGTGTGCCGACACCACCCCGAACCTCAGCTGTGGAAACTCTCTGCCCTCCGACAAGCGCAGGACCGAGAGTGACGTACAATGGGGCTAAGCGACTCCGGTTTCTTTTCAGATCGCGTAAAATGGAGCTAAGGTTTACAGCATGTTTATTAATCATTTTTTTAAAACTCAGATTCCATTGTTATGGCCTTAAATGTTGTTTTATATTCACAACTGTGGATGACAACAGCAAGACATTTTCCCCACTCCTTGGTGGTGGAGGGACGTCACGATCGAAAGAGGCAGCGGAGCCCCCAGCAATCCCTGGGGAGCAGGTCCATCACGCTAGGACGGAGTCGCCAGAGCACGGACGCGGCGGTGGGTTTCCACTTGCGTGGCCTCCGCGGGCCGGTGTCGGCATCGGCAGCTGAGCATGGCTGGCCGACCCCCTGACACCTGCCACCCGCAGCTCAGCCGGGTGCAGCACGAGGAGTTCCAACGGTGCTTCTGGAAACAAGGGATTTCCACGGAGGTTCCGGAAGGGAGGAGGAACGAAGGCAGCTCCAGCTCTCCAGAGCACCCTGCTTCCCGGGCGTCCAGGCCGCAGTTCCACTTTCAGTCTTACGTGGAGAAACTTCCATGGCTTTGAAAAGCGCTGAAAGCCCGTGGTGTTGTGCTCAGACCCACGGCAGGTCTGTGCCGCAGCTCCCCGCTGCAGGCGGTGGCCGTGGGCAGGCAGCCACCTTCCTACTCCGTTCCTCCTTTTTCTGCAAGGAAAGCTCCGAGGATAACGATGCCTCCCGGCAAGGCTGTGGAACTGCCGGGCCTCCTGGGCGAGGGGACGCCAGGCCGCGTGGGCAGGTGGCAGACGACGCCGCTCCCCACTGAGCAGAGGAAGGCGACGCGCCCACTCACGGTCCCGTGCTTGTCTCACTCAGCTTTGGGCGGAGTGGAGAAGCCCAGCGCTGGGAAAGCAGGTCTCCAGTCTGACGTGCTCTGAATGCCTCAGAACTCCTGCTTAGTTTTTGCTCAATCTCAGTGGATTTCGACTCCTGTGTTAGTTACCCCGAATGCAATCACCTTCAAAGGAATTCGCCAGCCGAGGACATGTGAATTAATCGTAAAACCAGTCTCTCTGAAGAACCTCACATTCTGCGCTCTTCCCTCCAGGCTCTTGAAGCATCACGAGGCTCTCGGGACTGGAAAGCAAGAGCTCGGCGTGCACCTCGGCCTCGGCGAGGAGCAAATTGCACACTAGCACTGAGCGAGACCGAATCGTTAACTCTCTACCAGTCTCTCCTTTCGGGTGAGAGCGTTACAATAAGGGCCTGGGCTCTTTGGGAATGGATGTAGGTGCCAAGAGTGAAGCAGTGCTGGGTCAGTACCGAGGTCCCCCCCTCCCACCCGCGCAAACCCCAGCAGGTTCCCTCGTGACTGGTGCATGGGAGCTGAGCCCCCGGGCCGCGTCGCTGGTGGGCCACCTGGGGATCACCCGGCTCTCTGTCCTGTGCTCCTTCCCACCACAGGCAGAGGCCCGGGACCGCGGGGACTGGGCTCAGATCTGAGCCAGTGAGCCGTGGGACAAGGCACGCGATGGAGGAACGGTGGCCCCCGAGGCAGCCGCACGCCCGGAAGGCCTGGAGACCCTCCCCACCTCGGAGTTCCGCCTGGTCGTGAACATCCCGCCTTCGGGAGCTCCGTGGGCGGTCGGCCGCCGCTTTCCTTCCGACAGCCCCCGTGAGCCGGCCGGCGACGTGCGTGAGCGTCCGGCCTGGAGTTGAGAGACTCGGGTCTGCACTTCTCAGATTGTACCCAGTCACGCTGGAATGGGGGCGCGTTTCTCCAGGGGAGGACCAACCTGACAGTCGCGCAGGTGAAGACTCCTGACGTCTCTGCAGTGAGCTCTGCCCAGCTGCGCGGCCGGGAGGCGCGTTCAGCACGCAGCTCGCCGGCCCAGTGGCTCACGCCGCGGCTCCCGGGTGAGCCTGTCTAGGCCTCAGCCAGAAATGGGCAGGAACCGCGGGTTTTAGTTTGGGCCCAGGTTGTTTGACATCAGACAAACCTGCCTGTACAAGACACCTGGCCTCTCGGGCCTGCGGGTCGTCGGAAATAACAACACCTGCCCCGCAGCGGTGTCGTGACGTGTAACGTAAAGCGCTGCTGACAGTCTACACCAGCGTCCCCTCCGCCGCCCACACCATGCCCAACGTCCCTACTGCCACCCGCGCCGTGCCCGGCGTCCCCTTCGCCGCCCGCGCTGTGCCCGGAGTCCCCTCCGCCACCCACACGGGGCAAGGCTGGCTACTGGACTGCCATAGTTAGTCAGTCGCCTGAATTTTCTTTATCCACAGAGCTCCGCAAATGTCATTTGACCTAGTTTTAAAACTCACAATATTTCAAAACCTTACCGTTTTATTTTGTTTTTTTAACCACAAATGCATTTTAGCCAAACCTCAAATGGATTTGCATTTGATTTATCGCACAAACTGATAGCTTTTCCTCTTAGAATCGCTACTGTATGTCTTTATTTCAAACTTAATGTCTTATTTCCTTGTCGAATACCATCTGCTGCTTTACCTTCATGCTGTATTTATATGTTTTTTATATGTTCATTTATTCAAGAAATATTTACTTATTAAGCCTCCAGCAGGTACGAGGCACCGTTCCAGGCACATTCAGTGATCAAAACCAACAGTGACCAAATTCTTTGCCCTTAATGGGCATACATTGTAAAGAAAATAAATAGTAAACATAACATAAAATAAAATCGCATATGATTAAAAAGAACTAGACCAGGGAAGAGCGTCAGGGCTCCAGTGGGACAGTGAAGGCTGCCTTGGCTGAAATTTTGAATACGATAGTCAGGGTGGGTCTCACCTACGAGAATATAAACTCAAGAACTTTCCTCATCCTTGCTTTAATGAGTGGAATATGTTTTTCTTGTCATGTTAAAGAACTTATTAACGTCTCTGTTAGACAGTAGTGTTTATTAAAGCCAATCTTCCCGTGTTTAACCACTCCCACGGTGCAATTTTTATCACAGGAAATATATAAATCTGGATACACTTTTTTTTGGGGGGGGTACAGAGTCTCACTCTGTTTCCCGGGCTAGAGTGAGTGCCGTGGCGTCAGGCTAGCTCACAGCAACCTCAAACTCCTGGGCTCAAGCGATCCTCCTGCCTCAGCCTCCCGAGTAGCTGGGACTACAGGCACGCGCCACCATGCCCGGCTAAGTTTTTCTATATATTTTTAGTTGGCCAATTAATTTCTTTCTATTTTTTAGTAGAGATGGGGTCTCGCTCTTGCTCAGGTTTTGAACTCCTGACCTTGAGCGATCCTCCCGCCTCGGCCTCCCAGAGTGCTGGGATTACAGGCGTGAGTGGATACACTTTTTAAAATGCTCTAACGAGCTCTAGCTGTACAGGGTTCTCATTGAGATCCAAATAGTCCTCCAAATTTCATCATCTCTGCCCTGGCTCCTCAGACACAGTGTTTCATTCTTTTGGCTGCTCACTTGACGTGCTGTACACATATGAGGCTTACCTGTTACCTGGGAAAGCCACGAGGTGGTTGACGTACACACGCCATTGCATCATCCAGATGAGTTGACTATGGTCATTTCAGACGATCTAAATTAGGGCACCTGGAAATTTTTATAAAAACTTGGCAGAAATAACACACTTTCCCTGTAGAATTTCACCGACACTATTGGTACATATCTAATGAGCTTCACACAAGACTCCTCACTGAACTGACTTCCTACGTATCAATCATTCTTCTTAGAGCTTGAGAAAAACGGTTTCCACGAGAAATCTTACGTGAAACACGGTGGTCAGCCTTGCACAGCGGCAGACCGTAGCGGTGAGGTTTGTCCGAGGCGAGGTCATTGCCGATTGAAGACTTCCCGGCACCTGCCCGATGCCGTGACGGGCCGTCGGCACCGACAACTTCTGACAGTCTCCGTGGGGACGGAACAAAAAAATAAAAAATAAATTTAAAAAACACATTAGATACGTAATCACAAAATCAACAAAACCATTGAACCATCTTCAAAATGATAAATTTTGCATTTCAAATTATTGCAATATTCTTGCGTGAAAGAGAGGAAATGACTGATGGTGATGGAAATTTTACTGCCTTGGTTTGTAAATTTTTTAAACAGTTGTTTTCATGTTTCAACAGACACATATTTTCAATTAGCAGAGTCAAAAATCCAGATCACAATGATCCTGGTCTCAATGTTATTCTGCTTTTGAAGTTCTAATAACTATTTTACGTCCGAAATGCCACCGAGTAGGTGGTATAAAAGATTACGATCGTACCTTCTAAATATTTCTCATTTGCTTCATCAACAACCCTTAATAAAATTTTTCAAAAGTTTTTATTATTTTAAATGTTTATTATATGAAATTGATTCAAGATAATCTAATTTTTCTACATTAATCTTACAAATTTTCTTTCCGCAAACCATGAGCCTGTTTGTCCCACACTAAAATATGTCGACGATCGGCATTTTTAATTTTTAACATTATAAAAGGTGGCACCATTCGCATCTGGCATTTATGTTGACATCAATAATGTCATGTATTTTGTTGAAATAGTCAAGTTGTTTTTAATTCCAGAAATACAGTTTTTGTTAAAGCCCATTCTCACGTGATAAAGCCTGTGTCCGGGCTGGCCTGGTGTTCACGCGGCAGCAGATCTCATTCACATTGTCCCTCCTTTGTCCCTCCGAAAGACCCAGAGGATGCATGTTGGAAAGCTAAAGTTAAATCACTGCACTTATCCAGAGTGGTGTGTGCTTGTAATATTTTATTTTAATTCTGTAGCTACTGCTTACATAAGACATACGACGTGCCATGGCAATGAAGCCAAAAGTTTCTCGGAAGACAGTAACACAGAAAGCCCGTTCGTCTGTGTTAGCTGCAGTGGTCTCTCACCGTTAGCGTGACGCAATGAGTCTACCGTGGAATTTACGTTACTGTGAATATCACTGGTTATCACGGCCACTGTTATACTCTCTACCAACCGCTGTGACCACACTTCAGTGTTTTCACCAGCGGCTCCCACCGGGCAACGTGCTAACGCACGGCCCGGCCACGCCACGCACGTTGCATGGACTGGAACGGAATCCAACTGTTGTCTCAAGGGCTGTCCTTTCTAGCCTGCAGATGACTTTTAACCCTCTTTGTGATATAATCAACACACTACAAAGTCACCTTTTAATGCAGTGGTATTTAATATGTGCACACGGTGGTGTGACCGTCACCACCACCTGACTCCCGGCCTTTCCAGCAGGCGCAGAGGGGCCCACGCTCCGCGGCAGGGCCCTCCGTCCTCCGACCCGGCAGTGACCAATTCACTTTCTGTCTCCGCGGATTCACCTGTTCCGGACCTTTCGTGCCGATGCGATCACCCGACACACGCCCTTTGCGTCTGTTTTCCTTCCCCAGGCAAGGTTTCCAGGTGCGTCCGTGTTGCAGCGTGTGTCTGCACGTTATCCTTCAGAGCTGCTCAGGCTCACAGCGCAACTGAGTGGCAGATACAGAGGGTCCCGAGTAGCCTGTGGCCCCCACGCGGGCACAGCCTCCCCCAGCTCAGCACCCTGCACCGGAGCGGGGCGCTCATTATCACTGATGAGCCTACGCTGACACACACATGGGACGTCATTGTCACCAGGGTCGGCAGTTTACGTGGGCGTCCACTTGTGGTGCTGTACCCTCCACGGGTTTGGACAAACGCTCGACGACATGAATCCACCGTGGCAGGGTCGCTGCCCTAGAAACCCTCTGTGCTCCGCCTCCTGCGATGACTCTTCCACCTAGAGCAAGAGCAAGGAGCTGGTTAGAACCACTTGTCCCGCCGGCACCAACGCCGAATTCTAGCCCGGAGCTTTGCCCGCGCAGGTGTTCTATAGCAACCACTGTAGTGACACTGCTGGGCTCTGGTCTCCGCTGTGCCTCTCCGGGCCCGGTCACCAGACCGCACAGATTATCTCGTATACAGATATTCCATAATCTTCCACGGTTTGGGCTGTCTGGGTCCCTAACAGACTAGATTACCATGCTCATACCTTTGCCCAGCGTCCTGCTCTTTGAAACGTGCGAGGATCAGACGAGAAGTGTGCGGAGTCCCGGCCCGTCCTGAGCACTGAGTGACCACCGCCGTCCCTGTGCTGGAACCAGTGCTCCAGATGCCACCGGATTTCCTCCCCGGCACCGGCTCAGGGCGGAGCTCGCTGGGCGTCCTCCTTCCTCCCTCCCGCGTGACAGTTCCTGTCTCGGCCCGTCCCGCCCCGTCATTTCCTACTGGCGTGTTTAGGGTCAGTTGCAAACCTGGCCTTTTCACTCCCTCCATTTGTCCTGTAAGGCCCCAATTCAGTCACTTCTCGACCACCTGAATGTCTGATAACGCGGCTTGAGTGTCTCTCCTTTAATGAGCGTTCTGCTCCCCTTAACTCCACGGGTGCTCCCACGCGGCTCGCAGGGGAGCGAACGGGAAGCTGTTGTCATCGACTCTGTCGTTTCTGACGAATCTTGCCATAGGGCTGATAAGCGCGACAATTATCACACCGGAGGGGGCCGTGCTGTCCCTCCAACCGTCCACATATTCAGAAGCACAGTGTCTAAGCCACACGCACTTCTTTCCCCAGTTACCGAGTTTCCAGCCTGGCTCACGACAGAGGACAACGGTTTTGTTCGCAGTGCGGAGGGAAGGCCTTGGTAGAGCGCCGCGGAGAGCGGGGCGTCCTAACCCGGCAGGGCTTCGGCCACACACGGGAGTTTGCTGGAGTAGAGGGTTTGCTGAAGCAGGACCGGAGCACATGCAAGCGTGTGTCGGGCACTGAGATGGGGACTCCCAGAGCCGCACTGCCCCATCTGCCAGGACTCGGCAGCCCAGGGGACTGCGGTCCCAGCTCCTGCAAGTGACCACGACCGCCAGGGCAGACCCCCGCACCCCTGGCCTCTTCCAGCCCAGCAAGCACAGGCTCCGGGGCCCCCCAGGCCCGGGTCTTGAGGCCCTGGGCCCAAGGAGGCAGGAGGGAAGGGACAGGAGGATCTAGGTCAGTCTCCTGCTGGGAGGGCAGCGAGCACAGGGAGAGGGAGGCCAGTTCTGGAGAAATGAAACCTGGGCAAAATGTAGCTTAGGGTCAAGAATTGTAAAGTATCTACCCCAAAATTAACGCAAGTGAGCTATGCCAAGAGCTATGATGCCAACCTTCTCCTGCTGTCCCCCTGCCCCTGAAACTGCCTGTGTTTCACTTTTGGTGTCACCGACCTGGAGGAACCTGCCTGCGGAGGGAATGTCAGCGCAGCAGTCCCAGAGAGGCCGGTGTCTGCCTGGCTGTTTAAACACTCGGTAAATAGCCTCCCCTGAGGCCTCCCCTGCAGCCTCCCCTGCGGGCCTCCCCTGCTGCCTCCCCTGCGGGCCTCCCCTGAGGTCAGCTCTGCCTCGCCATCCGTGTCCTAAATCCCTCTGGCTTCCAGCGAAGCTCCTTCCCTATAATTTCACCTCCCGACCAACGAAACCTGCATTTACAGAGCAGGGAACAAGCCCACGAGAACGTACCGGGGAGCGCATCTAAGCCAGCTTTCATCTGGAGCACGTACACGCATATAAAATAAATCATTGTCGAGGGGGCAACTTTTTTAAACCTGTGTTTATTTTGGCTGAGAAGTAGCTCTCATCCCTCAGCCATGCAGGGTAATGTGACTGTCCCCAAGTCTATAAGAACGGCGTCCCATGACACTCCCTGGCCCCCCAGCCAAGCGCCTTGCAACATGCCCGGGTCAACGTGCCTTTTCCAAACGGTCTCTGGTCTGAGCACTGTGCAAATAGTAACTGATGTTTCTGGCACCGCCTGGCAGTGCCGTCATCTGCTGAGGAAGAGGCAGACTGTCTCTCTCAACGGCCACCCCACCAGGGCGAATGCGGCTTCCTCTGCCCCCCGCTGCGCTCACGTACTCCTGGGAGTCTCTGCACGAGTCACTATGTTCTCACCTGTGGAAACACTCCCGCTCACTCTCTGTGCCCTCCCGAGCACTGGGCTGCCACAAACCGCAGCAACCAATGCGTCTCCTGCACCTTGGGGCCCTGCAGCCCTGACCTCTGCTGACCCTCCTGGGCGCTGGTGCCTCCTGCCCTCCCGGCTTTCTCACGCCCGCACCGCCTCCCTCCACCTGCCCCCGCAGCGTCTCCCTCCCAGACCACAGCCAGACGCATCTCCCAGACGCCACTTGGCCGGTCCCTCCTCTGCTCAGCCACGTACAAAGGCTAGTAATTACTGACCACAGCGGGTCACCGGCTGGTCTGTCTGGTTCTGAAACTTTCCGTGTGATCTCGTCCCCCACAGAGGTTACTCCTGATTGCAGGGTCTGCTCCGAGGCCACCTCCTCTGCCCCGAGGGCCCTGCCTGCCCCATCCACAGCCTCCCCAGGACAGGGGCCACCACCAGTGCAAAGGAGCCTGCGCCTGGAGCCAGGACGGCCTCTTCCCACTTGCCCACAGAGTGGGCGAGCTCCGTGCCGTTGTCACAGCTGGGAGACAACCCAGAGCAGTCAGGAAACTTGCTCGGGATCTCTTAGCTAAGGCAAGACCAAAACAGGATGCAGCTTGGCCACCCTGCCAGACACCAGGACCCACTGCTGGGTCCCCCGGCCTCCTTCAAAACCTGGCTTCCCGTTCCCGGGCCAGTGATCGAATGCCATGGTGTGCGGGAAGCATCCTAGATAGTGAGGCAGGGTCCTCAAATAATACATCAAATAAGCAGAAAGATAGAAGCAACAAAGACAGTGACTATGACATGAAGCAGCAAATGATTCGTACCAAAGAGTGGCAAAGGCCGCAATGGCTACAGGGGAAAGAAAATACGTATTTGGGGCCAAAATGACCGAGAGGCAGTTCCGTCGCGAAGGCAGCGTGTGCCGCGGCCCGGCGAGGTGGGCGCACCTGCAGGCTCTGTGGGCACAGGCGCTGGGCCTCGCGCTCCCGGGTCTGCTGCTGCGCTGGGCTGCAGCGCTATTGCCTAACGGTGTCCCAGGATGAAGTCTTCTCCCCAGCAACGATTAAGGCATGATCTTACAAATGCAAATATAGCCAACAGTTTTAATTTCTAAATCTGCGCTTCGACTCCAGACAGAGCTGTGGACCTGCTCGGGCCCCTCGGACTCCAGGCGAGTGGGAATGAATGTCCGGATGCAGTGGTTTCGCCATATCCGGAGCCTCACTGGGCTCCATTGACCCCGCAGGGAAAACGCCTGGCTCTGGTCACCCGCAGAGAACAGGGTCTGCCGCTCTCAGTTCCAGGCGGCAGTCAGAGACCAGGGCGCCGGCACGTCCGGGGGTGGTGAGGACCGCCCCTCCCAGGTGCCACCTGTGGGTGCTCGCGTGGCGAAGGACAGACGGAGGGGCAGACCCGCCCCTCGGTCCCCGGATCAGCCCTGGCCCCTCGCCCTCCCAATTTAACCTCTGCCTAAAGGCCCCGCCTCCTAATTCTAGCACGCTGGTGACCAAGTTTCAGCGTGAGAATTTGGGGTACACGCTCAGGCCATAGCAGATGCAACTGAAAGGACAATTCGAGATATGAAATTTGTCAGTTTTAGTCACAGAAAGATCAGCCTCCTTCCTGCGGCGGCCTCAGGCCTTGCCGACCGCGGCTTCCGTGAGAGTAGCGCACATCCCCCTCACCTGCTGACCCCGCCGGTTCTCCCCCCACACACCCCCGATCTGCTGCTGCCCCCCGAGGAGGACCAACCACCCCAAGCCACCCAGCGCCTCTACCCTGCCCACCCAAACCAGCTCCTTCCCACGCCCCTGCCTGGCACTGTCTCCCAGGAGCCCCCAACCTCCAAAGACTGGTTTAGGGGCTTCCCTCTGCAATTTTTTTTTTTTTTTTTACAGAGAGTCTCACTCTGTCACCCTGAGTAGAGTGCAGTGGTGTCACCATAGCTGCCTGCAACCTCCAACTCCTGGGCTCAGGCCATCCTCCTGCCTCAGCCTCCCGAGTGGCTAGGATTACAGGTGAGCCCCACCACACCTGGCTAATTTTTCTATTTTTAATAGAGATGGGGTCTCACTCTTGCTCAGGCTGGTCTCAAACTCTTGACCTCAAGTGATCCTCCTGCCTCAGCCTCTCAGAGTGCTAGGATTACAGGTGAGAGCCACTGGGCCTGGTCTCCTCTGTACTTCCAAGGCAGCCTGTCGGAACTGTCTTTCTCCCCACCGGGCTGAGGACTCCTAAGATAGGGTGCGTGCTCTGCGCTGTCGCACTCCCGACACGGGCCCAGGCCTAGCCACAGTGGCCCTCGGTGCCTCTTTGTGGAGTGAGCAGGGGAGCAGCAGGGCCTGGCAGGGAGACTCAGCTTGGGCTGTTGTCCTCTCTGCTGCAGCCCACCCTGGTTTTGCGGTAGACCTGAACCTCAGCAGAAATGCACAAGAGCAAACCACCCAAGCCATAAAAATCGCATGCATCCTGCTGGGCTCTCACCAATACAGACACACATTCACAGCCCAGGTAGCTGCTAATCAGTAAAATCGGACCAGATTAGTGCTTTGACGACAAAATGTAAAAAGAGCCGGTTGAAAGGACAAAATGCAGAGGAAGACCTTAAAGTCCGTCCTGCACCTGCCTCCCCTCAGGACCCTCAACTTTGCCCCTGCACGTAGCGGACAGGGACGGCAGCCCCTCTCCGGGGGGTGCTCTGCCGGACGAGGCCCAGACCCGGCTGCGGGGTAGGTCCCCGCGTCACACGTGGGCAGAGGCAGAATCGGGAATCGCAGGCCGGCACCGACCCGTTCAAGCAAATGTGCTTCCCCACTTGTTCCCTGTGATAAAGTGAATGGCTTCACAGTGTTTCGGGAGCTCAAATAAAAGGTCTCTCGTGCTGGGGACCGAGGAGGGGCTGCAGATGCTCTCCACCTGCCTCCAACACGCCGCCCACTGCTTACGTGCCTGTACACCACGTCCTCCCGGGGAGCTCGTGAGGCACCTGCGTCCCCACGCACAGG
>CAUYRT010029751.1:0-17362 GCA_963574885.1 Lepilemur ruficaudatus
TTACAATAGAAAAGCAATAAAATAAATCCAAATGCCAAATAGAAGAGCAGTGAGGGTTGTATGAGCAGTGAGGCTCCATACAATGAAGCCTTATGCAGCCATTACAAAAATTGAAAAAGCAGCACATTTCTCTCTGGGTTCCATAATATCACACCCTTCTGGTTTTTCTCTATTTTACTGGTCTTCCATTTCAGTATCCCTTACTGAATCCTTCTCCAAATGTATAAATTCTGTAGGGCTCTTGTCATCGCTCTCTAAATTCAGGAGATAGCCATGTGCATTGCTATCACTTTAAATGCCATCTATAAACTGACAACCCCCAAATGTATATCTATAGCACAGATTTGTTCTCTTGGATGACTCAAAAGCATCTCAAATATGTCTAAAAGAAAGAACTTCTGGTCTTCCTCCTAAAACTCATTTGCCATTACCCCTTTTCATCCATGTAAATGGCACATAATCGACCCATCTGTCCAAGCCTAAAACCTGGGAGTCAATCTTTATTCCATATCCAGAATATATCTAGGCTGCCTACAAATTAATTTTTTTAAAAAAAGAAACATAGGCTGGTCTGAAGGTAGTGAGTTATCTCAATTGATGGTTCACAGTTAGTTACAGATCAAACTCCTTGTTCTACTCCTTCCCCCTTCTCACTACTACAGTTGACTAGTCTTTAAAAAAAAAAAAGGAAATGTAACACAGCATATAGACATGCAATATTAAACATACTGTTAACCTAAGAGGAACCCCAAATGACCAATAAACACAGGAAAAGCTGTACAAATTTTACTACTTACAAGTAAATGCAAGTTAAACAATGAAGTATTTCAAAATACCATATTTGCAAAATTGAAGCTTCTCATGTCAGATGTTGGCAAGGATATGAAAAAAAGAGGAACTACCACACCTTGCTAAAGAGTAATTTAGCCACATTGAATAAAGTCAAATGGTTGACAAAGATTCTCTCCTTAACCTAATTCTGGTCAGGTTCCCGTGAATTCTTTTCTCAACTAGGCCCTGATTTTTTAGTTTCCATGTTCATTTCTGCATCATCCAATTTTATCAAGAATCCTGCTCTGTCACTTTAGCCAGATCTCCCATTCTCAATATCTGATCACCCTCTGTAACTGTTTGGAATCCTCCTTCCCTAACATCCCCCAGGTGATGGTCCAATCCCCCTGGCCTGCCTTTGGCAAGAATCCTGTTAGGTCATATTAGCCAGAAATCCCTCTTACCCCTGATGTTTCTTATAGTAATCTTCCATACACTGCCATCCCCCCTGCCAAACACACATACACACACTTCTCCTTGGCTATAAATTCCCACTTTTCCTTGCATTCAGAATTCAATCTGACCTTCTCTCCTACTACAAAACACCATTGTAGTAATCCCTCTTGAATAAAGTCAGCCCTACCATCTTTAACAAGTGTCATGAATACTTTTTTTCTTTAACATGTGCATACTCAGGATCCAGTAATTAACTCCTAGGTTCCCTTTGGACATCCTCTATATGCCCAAGGATACGTGTATAAGGATATTTATTGCAAAATTATTTATAATTGGAAATGCCCTAATATCCATCAGTACAGAAATAAACATGTATGCAAGCAAATATTGTGGAACAGTTACGATAAATCAACTCGTCCACATATGTCATTAGGGATATTGAAATCAACATGGTAAAAACCCTAAATTACAGAAGGCAATAATAATAATAATTGCTAGTGTTTACTGAGCACTGTGTCAGCTTGAGTTCTCCACCCTGTTTGAAGTGTGTTTATAAGTATTATCGTATTCAATCCTCATAGCAAACTTACTAGCTAGATACTGTAATGATTTCACTTTATAGATAAGCACATCGAGGCAAAGAAAGCTTTTTAAATACCTTCACCAAGGTTACACGACAATAGTGCAGCCAGGATTTTTTCCCACATATCACCTTTCATTGTTATCTATATTTTCTATGATAGCTTTATCGAGGTATAATTTATGTACCATAAAATTCACTCTTTTAAAGTGTAGAATTCAGTGGTTTTTAGCATATTCACAGAATTGTGCAACTATCACCACTACCTAATTTTAGCCACTTTCATCACCTCGAAAAGATATCCCTGGCAGGCAGAATTTAAATCCAGGCACTTTGGCTCTAACTTCAGCCTCAAAAAGCACAGAATGATGCCATGTGTATAAAAAAATTGTATACTATTTATGGACGAATATATTTGTAATAAAAATGTTAAAATACACATAGGAATGATACCTGACTTTAAGACAGTGATCACCTCTTGAGAGGGAGAACAGAGAGTGGGATCAGGAAGTGTTACAATTGGAATGTAGGCATATCTGCAAATGTTATTTCTTAAAAAAAGCAATTCTCAAACTAACATAGCTTAACATTAGAGGTTGTTAAACTTGGGTGTGGAAACATTAGAATTTCTTTATTTCTTTATATTATTCTTTGTCTTTTTTTGTTTTTTTTAAGAGACAGGGTCTGGCTGTGTTGCCCAGGCTGGAGTGTGGTGGCATGATTGTAGCTCACTGCAGCCCCAAACTCCTGGGCATAAGCGATCCTGCCCTCTCAGCTTTCAGGCATAGCTGGGACTGCAGGTGTGTCCCATCACACCCGGCTTGTGCCTTTTTATGTGTTTAAAGTATTTCATTTTCTTTTCCTTTTTCAAGAAAGTGGGTATATTAGTGATTTCCTGAGAAAGAGAACCAGTGGGATGTGTATATGTCTAGAGAGATTTATTTTAAGAAATTGGCTCATAGGATCATGGAGGCTGGCAAGTCCAAAATCTGCAGAGGGCAGGACAGGCAGGCTGGAGACCCATGGAAGAACCAGTGTTGTGCTTTCAGTGAGAAGGCTATCTGCAGGCAAAGTTTCTTCTTGTTCAAGGGAGGTCAATCTTTTGGCTCTATTCAGACCTTCAGTTGAGACACACACACCCCAACATTATGGAGGCAATCTGCTTTACTCAAAGTCCACCAATTTAAATGTTAATCTCATCCAAAAACACCTTCCCAGAAACATCCAGAATAATATTTGACCAAATACCTGGGCACTGTGGCCCATCCAAGTTGAAACATAAAATTAACAATCACAAGTCCACCCCTTGTCAGTGGCACCCGTACACATCACTTTAAACCATATTTAATCTCCAAGCAAAGACAATAACAAGGTCATTCTTCCACCTAACATGATAACAACTATCCTATGTACAACCAAAAATGCACTAATCCCGTCCCCAGAAGAGGATGTAAAGTTCTTGGGTGATGTCTACACTTCTCTTTGATATCTTCTAACTCAAATGCTATGAAGTAAAGTTAACAATACTTAAATACTACAAAGTTGATATATCTTTTGTTACATGTTAGGGGGATAATAGAGGGAAGAAAACAAAGACATTTGAGATACACACACACGTCCATTATAAAACAAAGAAGAACTACCCATGACAATCATAGTCCTTAGTTCTGCAACTGGTCATGAGCACATAGCTGGTATTTATAACCAACTCCTTCTACTACCCATTCCATACTCACTTTGCCCTCCGCAAGCACCTCAGCTAGCCGTGGATCACCTGTTGGGGTGGCCCAAACCTTCATTCCTGGAAAGTCTGAGCCATTCGTAGTTCTTCCTGGATTGGGTTGTTGCAGTTTTCCAGGGACTTTAATCAGAGGGCATGGCAATACTAAGAGATGCCCTAGGGACCTACTGTATCCGAGATAAACCCTTTCTGACCTTGTGAGTAGCAGTCCAATTTCTCTTTGCCACTCAGGATTAATCACACAAGCCAGCACGGTAATTCCTTTCCTTGCCTATTGATTCAGAGACAAGAATGTGGCCAGGTGGCAGTCTTCCAGTTCAATGAAATCACTGTTGTGTCTAGTCTTACTCCACTTTCTGTTGCTTATAACAGAATACCTGAAACTAGATTATTTATAAAGAAAGGGAATTTACTTTTTACAGCTACGGATGCAAAGAAATCCAAGGCTAAGGGGCTGCATCTGGTGAGTGCCTTTTTGCTGGCAGGGACTCTTTGCAGAGTTCCGAGGTGGCATAGTGCATCACGTGGTGAGGGGGCTGAGCATGCTAGCTCAGGTCTCTCCTCTTCTTCTTTAAATAGCCACGAGTCCCACTCCTGTGATAACCCATTAATCCATTAACCTATTAATTTATTAATGCATAAATGGATTAATCTATTCATGAAAAAAGAGACCTCATGACTCAATCACCTGTCAATACTGCCACACTGAGGATTAAATTTCAACATGAGTTTTGGTGGGGACAAATATTCAAACCATAGCATTCTAGCTCTCAACCTCCCAAACTTATGTCTTTTTCACATACATATTCATTCCAACGCCATAGCCTCAAAGTCTTAACTTCTTCCAGCACCAACTCAAAAGTTCAAAGTCCAGAGTCTCATCTGTGAGCCTATGAAATCAAAACAAGTTACCTACTTCCAAGACACGATTGATACCAGACTTCAGGTCCTTGGTCCCTGAGTTAATAGAAATTGGCTCAAGACCAGAAAGATTTAGGCAGGTGAGGCTTTATGCAGGGCTTTTGCTCAAATAAAAGGGAGGCAGTCCTGGTTAAGGAGCAACCAGATTGGCTCTCCAAAGGGCTGGGGATCTTTTATGGGGCTGTAAAGAGGAAAACAGGTGTCAGCTTTGACATCATCACATGTAGAGGCAGGGTTCTGTTGGCACCTGCACACTTGGTGGTCATGCTTCTTCATGCATCCCATGTATCATTAATGTTTTACATTTTCACCCCTGGGCATGATTTTTATAATTAAAATGAGATTAAAATGAGGGAAAAGTCAGGGTAAGGTCCGAATGGGGGTCTATTCTGGCTTGAGGAAGTTAGATCCGAATAGGTCTGGTTACTTTGCAGCCAGGTTCCTTATCAGCTGGTGTCAGCATCTTGCTTCAGTGGTCCTGGAAAATATCACTCAAGAGACAGACAGTGTGGTCCCCACCTTATATGAATTCTGGCAGCTAGGAGATCATTTGTTTTTTGTTTTTTTACAGTTAATTAGGCTGGGTCTTGCTGCCCCATGTTGCCTCCCTTGGTCAGAAGTGAGGCCCAGGTCCTGTCCCTGTGCTATCTCACAGTGGCAGCACAGGCATAGAGTAGACACTCCCATTCCAAGAGAAAAAACTAGGCAAAAATAAAGGGGTAATAACGGGCCCCAAGCAACTCCAAAACCAAGCAGGGCAGGCATTAAACCTTAAAGCTGGAGAATAATCTCTTTTGACCCCATGTACCAGCTCCTGGACATGCTGGGGCTGGAGTTGGGCCCCCGAGGCTTCAGGTAGCCCCACCCCTATGGCTTTGCAGGGTGCAGCCCACGTGGCTGCTGTAGGGGTTGGAGTCCAGTGCCTGAAGCTTTCCCAGGCAGGTTGTTACAGAACTGAACTGAGATGTGCTTACCTGGTGCAGCAAAGCCAGACACTATCAAATCTCAGACACTGCTGAGATTTGCAGTAGGAGAAAATGGCATTTATTGCATGTCACCAGGCAAGGAGAACAGGCAGCTAATGCTTAAGAACCGAACTCCCTGATGGCTTATAAGATAAGCAAGGGTTTTTAAACACAGAACTACGTTTCAGGAAAGTGGAAGATGTAGGCAAAATCGTAAGCTAATAAGTAGAGGTTATACTAAGACATTTGTTTGGCCCAAAGAGGCAGGATACCTCGAAGTGAAGGGAATGGGATCATAGGTAGATTCAGAGATTCTTTGGTTCCTGTGGGTGTGACTTTCTCCTGGCCCCTTAGGAAAAAATTAGAACAAAGAATGGTGGTCAGAGTGGAGGCCTCAGTTCCCCCTTATCTGAGGCTACATAGTAGCTGTCAGCATTTTCCATTTGTGGGGGTTTCTGCAGAACATCTCAAGAATATATGTTACAATGTTATCTTTTAGTTTCTGTAGGAACTCTGGCTTGCTTGGGAGACTACTGTTACTACCTTCCTTTTTATCAGGTTGCTCATTTACTTTCCAAGGCTAGGTAGATACCTGGAATTTCTTTTGAAAGGACTCAAGGTTTGGTCTTTATTTACATGTTTTGGGGCCCAGCAGGCTCCAAAGAGTGGTCTCTGCTCCATCTCACTGCTGGTGACTCCCCAGTTCTGGGATCCTGGTTGCAGTCCCTCTCCCATGGCTCCACTGGGCATTGCCCTGGCAGAGACACTGCGGCAGTTCTGACCCCACACTGCTGCTGGACATTGCTCTGTGTGGTGGTTCTGCTCATTCAATAAGTCTCTGCCTGGGTCCCCAGACTTTCAGTGACATCCTTTGAAATCTGGAGACTGCCAAGCCTCCATAGCTCTCTGCAACACGTGGTGTAGGGCGTCCCATGGCAAGGGGCCTACAACTGCACGGAGGCTGCCAAGGCTTACAACTTATATCTTCTTGAGTGAAGGGTGGATCCACACCTGGGGCTCCTTGAGCCACAGCTGGAGTGGCTGAGAAGATTTGTGCTGGAATTTCAGGGAGCAGAGTCCCAGCGCAGCCCTGGGCACAGAGTCTGTGAAGGGTGTTTTGGGCCCATTCCATCCTGGAAACCGTTCTGGGCCTGTGATGGGAGGGGTAGCCACAAAGGTCTCTGAAATGTCTTCAGGGTCTTTCTTCCATTGTCGTGAGGAGCACCTGGTGGCTCCCTTCTACCGGTGCTAATCTCTATGGCAGACCATTACTGGGCTAAATCCATGGTCTCCTCTCCCAAATGTGCTTTTTCACTCTTCACATGGCCAGGCTGAGAGTTTTCCAAATGCTTCTATTTTGATTACAAGTTTTGTCTTTAAATCATTTTTTTCTCTTTCAAAACTTAATGTAAGCAGCAAAAAATAACCATACAGCAGCCTGAATGCTTTGCTGCTTAGATATGTCTTCCTCCAGATAGCCTAATTCATCGCTCTTAAATTCTGCATTCCATAAAGCCCCAGGGCATGTACACAGTGCAGCCAAGTTCCTTGCCAGCTACAACAAGGATGACATTGACTCCAGTTTCTAAGACCTCATTCCTCAGTTCTGTCTGAAACCTCATCAGAATGGCCTTTACTGTCCACATTTCTATCAGCATTCTGGTCATGACCATTTAACCAATCTCTAAGCAGTTCCAAACTTTCCCTAGTCTTGGTTTCTAAGCCCTCACTAGAATCTAGGTGTTTATCTAGTCTGCCTCTCCAAATTCTTTCAGGCTCTGTTCATCATCCAGTTCCAAAGCTACTTCCACATTTTCAGGTATTATCAGCACAACCCCACTCTTGGTACCAATTTTCTGTCTTAGTCTGTTTTCTGTTACTTATAACAAAGACTTGGTAATTAAGAAAAAGAATTTATTTCTTACAGTTATAGAGGCTGAGAAGTCCAAAGACAAGGGGACTGCATCTGGTGAGGGTCTTCATGCTGGTGGGGACTCTGCAGAATCCTGAGGTGGTGTAGGGTATCCCATGGTGAGGGGGCTGAGCTTGCTAGCTCAGGTATATCTTCCTCCTATTTTTTAAAAACTTTTTATTTTTTAGAGACAAGGTCTCACTTTGTCACCAGGCTAGGGTACAGTGGTGTGATCATAGCTCACTATAATCTCGAACTCCTGGGCTCAAACAAATCCTCCCACCACAGCCTCCTAGGTGGCTGGGACTACAGCCATGCACCATCATGACCAGCTAATTTTAAAATTTGTTTGTAGAAACAAGATCTTTCTATGTTGCCCAGGCTGGTCTTGAATTCCTGGCCTCAAGCGATCCTCCCACCTTGGCCTCCCAAAGTGCTGGGATTACAGACATGAGCCACCTTGCCTGGCCTCTTCCTCTTATCTATAGAGCTTTATAGCCATCAATCCTACTCCTGTGATAACCCATTAATCTATTAACCTAATATTGCATCAATCCATGAATAGATTAATCCATTCATTAGGTCAAAGCCCAATGCCCCAATCACCTCTTAAAGGCCCCACTTCTCAATACTTCCACTTTGGGGAAACAGAGTCTTGCTCTATTGTCCAGGGCTAGAGTGCAGTGGCACCAACAACTGTTGGTGACTCCACACTCAAGCAATCCTCCTGCCTCAGCCTCCGGAGTAGCTGGGTAAATTTCAAAATGAGTTTTTGAGGGGACAAATATTCAAACCATAGCATGTCTCCTGGTAGAAACATTATTCCCTTTGAAACCAAAACCTCTAGGCTAGCAGAGCATAAGGTCATGGGAACAGGAAGTAAAAATTTGGCTAGTGGTCACTAGGGGTAATACTAAGGTGTGCCACTCCCATTTCCACAACTTGGTTCCTGGACCTATGAATCTTCGCTATAGATAAACAGCATCATATATTGGACACTGATGACACCTAGCTGGCACTGTAGCTGAGTCTTCAAGAGCCATTCCACCATTCAATCAAGGCAGCTGCTTCAGGACAGTGAGGAACATGTAATGTCCACAAATTCCACAAGCATGGGCAGCCACGCTTTTTTTGCTATGAAACAAGTTCCTTGATCAGAAGCAACGCTATGTGGAATATCATGGCAGTGGATAAGATATTCTGTAAGTCCATGGATGGTCATTTTTGCAGAAGCATTGCATTCAGGGAAGGCAAATCCACATCCAGAGTGTGTCTACTCCCTCTTCCATAACGGACTTGGTCCCATGTAATCAACTGGCCACCAATTAGCTGGATGATCCCCCCAGAGAATGGTGCCATATCAGGGACTCAGTGTTGGTCCCTGCTGCTGGCAGATTGGGCACTCAGCAGTGGCTGTAGTCGGGTTGGCTATGGTGAGTGGAAGTTCATGGTGCTGAAACCATGCATTAATGTCCACCCTTGCCACCAAGGCCACTTTGTTCATGATCCCAATGGGCAATAGCTGAGGTGGCTGGGGAAAGAGACTGACTGGTATCTACAGAATGGGTGATCCTATTCCCTTGATTATTAAATACCTCCTCTGCCTTTAAGGTCCCCCTTTGGTGAGCATTCACATAGGACACAAATATCTTCATGTTTTTTGCCCTTTCAGAGAGGTCTATCCACATACCTCCTACGCACAATTCTTTGTCACCAATTTTCCAATCATATTCCTTCCAAGTCTCTGACCATCCAGCCAAACCATTGGCCATATCCCATGAGTTGGTATATAATCAATCTCAGGTCCAGCCATTCTCCTTCCAAATAAAATGAACAAGCAGGTACACTGCTCGAAGTTCTGCCCACTGGGAGGATTTCCCTAGGTATCTGTCAGGGATGTCCCAGAGAAGGGCTATAGTGCTGTGGCTGTCCCCTTTCGGTGTTGCCCGCATATTGTGCAGAACCACCTGTGAAACAGGCCTGAGTCTTCTCTTCTTCTGTCAACTTATCACAAGGAAATGCCCATGAGGCCATGAGTGAGTGTCATGGATATTTGGGCCACTTCCTCACGCAACCTACTTGCACCTTCAGGGCCTGCTTGGGCTCCATCTCAAAAATACTACTTCCATTTGATGGAGTGCTGCTGTACATACCCAACTTTCTGGCTTGGGGGGAAGTCAGATAACACTCCATTTATGATGGGCAATTCAGGTTGAGTGGTGATTTGGTGGCCCATAGTTAAGCATCCAATTTCTATTTAGGCCATAAACAAGCCAGAAGCAATTTTTCAAAATGAGAATAGTTATCTACAGAGGATGGCTCCAAAATTCTGAGGGTCTGCACTATGATTCACCTGTAGGGAACTGCAAGGACTTGAGTCTAGTTATAAGTCTAGAAGCAAAGTGGGTGGTGGGGTGGGTCCTGAGTAGAATCAGCAGGGTCTTTCAAGGCACCTGCCTCAGATGAGACTGTTCCCATCTCTGCAGGCAATGTAGAGTTAATTTCCTCAGATGGGGCATAGAGGCTACTTCTACTGGGAAAGAGGACACCTCACAATTTAGGGGCTCAGTCTGTTCGCTCTATTCAGGCCTTCAACTGATTGGATGAGGCTCCATTCATTGAGGAGGCAATCTGTTTTACTCAAAGCCCACCAATTTAAATGCTGATCTCACCCAAAAGCACCTTCCCAGAAACATCCAGAATACTGTTTGACCAAATATCTGAGTATTTGGGCCCACCCAAGTAGACACATAAAATTAACCGTCACAGAGAGATACTGACAAAGGGAGTGTGGAGGAAAGGGGGCGATGAGGCACATCTGGTTGCATGACCAGAGAAAATCTGTTTGAAGAAGCCTCTTCTGAGTGGTCACTTGAATTATGAGAAGGCGTCATCCATGCTAAGGCCTGGGGAAAGGTGTCTCGAGCAGAAAGAAAGTGTAAAGGCTCTGGGGTAGAAATGAGCTTAGTGTGTTTCAAAGAAAGAGGCCAGGAGAGAAGAAAAAAGGCAGGACTGGAAGTAGGAAGACCTTGTGGTATGTCAGTCAGGCCTTGTCGTATGTCAGCTTTTCCACTGCACTTAAAACAAAACACACTTCTTCCCCGTGGCCCCCAGGGCCTTTCGAGAGCTGCCTCTGCCTTTCTTGCCAGTTTCTGCTTGTGCCACATGCATGATGGTCTGTCTATGAGATCACTCTGAGGAATGAACAGAAAGAAAAGTAAGACTCATGACTTAAGCATTCATGAGAGAGGGCCAGAGCAGAGTCCCTACTTGTTCTTGAGGTCACAGCCTCTACAGCAGGGACAGAAAGTTGCCCAGAAGTAGGACAAAAATCTAGGTGACTGACTGAATAATTGGTGGTCATTGGCTTCATAGATGGCCCTCACCCACCTTCTCCACCTCTATCAGTCACATGTACAGTATAGCTTTTCTCTCACAGTGAAGCAAAGGTGAACTCTCTAAGCAGTGTAGGCCTATGTCTGCATATATCTGTGTGTGTCCATATGTGTGTGTATTTGCCTGTCTCTGTATGTGTCTGTGTGTGTCTATGCACAAATTGCCTACCCACTATCTCCTCTACCTCCATCACCAAATCCCTTAATGTGAGGCCTTCTCATTAACATCCACATGAACTTGAAAGCCGGCTTTCTCAATTAAGGGAGAGGCCAGTAAGATCAAAGAAGCCACCACTAGCTACCTTTCTTAATCATCATGATTTCATTAATACTTAATTATAATTGCTCAATAGAAGATAAGTACTATAAATCTTAACAGTATAAAATTAGTGTTCTATCAATATGGGCTTGGAGTAATGAGATGGGAAGAAGTAGAAATTTTTTTCTTTTTTTAGATTCAGGGTCTCACTATGTTGCCCAGGCTGGAGTGCAGTGGCACACTCACAGCTCATTGTAATATTGAACTTCTAGGCTCAACCCATTCTCCTGCCTCAGCCTCTGGAGCAGCTAGGATTACAGGTGTGTGTCACTGCACCTGGCTAATTTTTAAATTTTTTTGTAGAGATGGGGTCTCACTTTTTTGCCCAGGCTGGTCTCTAACTCCTGGTCTCAAGCAATCCTCCCATCTCGGCCTCCCAAAGTGCTGGGATTACAGGCATAAGCCACCTTGCCTGGCCAAAAATGTTTAACTCCCAAAATAGCAGGGAGTTAAAAGATACTGTCTCAATTGGATGAATCAATAAAAAGATACTTCAGTATATTGTATAAGGTAACTAATGTGTTTAGGTATATAACTATAGTTGTATACATTTTATCATCTTCCCTGAGTATGTATTCATCTGGTGTTAAGGAAACTGTACATGTGTAGTGCTGGGACCCAATCTTGTTTATACAGGACCTTTAATCCCTTAATTTCTACAGCAGCTCTAGGTAAACTGCAGGTCTCTAGGATTGATAATTATCCATGAGAAGGAGTGTTTAGGAAATGGTACCACGCAGGGGAAGTTAGCCTTCAAGATGACCCCCAACGATCTCTGCTTCCTGGTCTTCACACCCTTGTCAAGATCCCACTCACATTGTACTAAGGTTGGTCTGTGTGACCATTAGCATACGGAGAATTAATAGTATGACTTCCAAGATCAGCTCAAAAGACACTATGGCTTCTATCTTGCTCTCCCCTCCCTCTCTCATCTCTCATTCTAGAGGAAGCAAGCTGCCATGTCATAAGCAGCCCTATAGCGAGGCCCTAGTCATGAGGAACTGAGGTCTGCAACAAAGAAATGAGTTTGGAGTGGTTTTTTAATCCCTATTTCAAGAACCTTGAAAGGATTTGCAGCCCTGGACAACTGTTTGACTGCAACCTCAAGAAAGACTAAGCCAGAACCACCAAGCTGCTCTGCTCTGATTCCTAATCTTCAGAAACTGGGAGAAAATAAATGTTTATTTGGGGGTAATTTGTTACATAGCAAAAATTAATATACATTAAACTACATTTCAGGTACTTTGCTGGGGTGAGCAATGGCCTAAGCCAAGGCTACGTAAAAACTGTTCATCTGTTACCAAGCAACAGTTGTGATGTCATCAGGATTAGAACTTTCATTCTGATGATCTTGCCAACCATCTGAAGGTAAGTCTCAGATGAGAAGGTACTTGCCTGGTGAGTAGATCTACTTATGCTTTCTCCTTTACTTCCCCAAATAAGGTGTCTAACTAAGGGGTCCTCAAACCAAATTTGGTTCTTGATATTCCTGAGGTCAACGGACATATTTTAAATGCTAATTTCCAGCGGTAACTGACAATTAGAGTGAGTTGCTCCCATTTTAATCCCTGGGTTTTTGGTCTGCTTGTTTGTTTTTAACAATTTGTATATAAAGTCACGAAGTTGTCAGGTATAAGATTTTGGAAATCTTTAGTGATTTATTAAAAATTAAAAACTTTATAATAAATATTTTATAAATTTATAAAATATTTCAACTGAAAACATTCAGAGCCATATTTGAAAAAGTACTTAATATTAGTCCCTCTAAATTTCCATCAAATATGAACTATGTAATGGAGACCTGGAAGAGTTTTACGTAACATCCACTTTTTTAAAGCTTCCTGGAACTAAACAATGAAATACTGGGCTGCTTAAAATTACTTTTAAATTTCTCTTTTGGGATTCCCTGAGTATGATTTACTTTTATGTTCATAGCCTCATAACCCTCAAATCTTCACCCCTTAATGGTAGATTTTATTTCTGGAATTACTTAAAGCCATTTACAGCAGAGTGGGTGCTCAAACGACAAAAATGCCATTCTTAGTCAAGTTTTTAAAATAATTTCTATTATTCAGAGAACATACAGTATATATACATTTTTCCTGACCACACCCCCAAGGAAACTGTCATTTAAGAAGTTCTGTTTTACCCTAACACCCATAAATCCCTATGACTCCTTTCCCTCTCCTATTCACTGCTGCCAGTGTGTTATTGTAGCTCTTTTTGTATTAATTTGCATGTATATATTCTTTTTTCTATCATTTACGTAAGTATGTACCACAATAAAACCGTGTATTGCTTTGAGAGGTTTATGTATAAAAGAATAACAAAATACATATTTTTTGAAACTTGAATTTTTTAATACACTCCAAAATGCCTTGGGGGAACTTTCCATGTCAGTATAGCATAGTATCTCACAACTGTATACAGTCCACTGTAAATGTAACTATTTCCTCAGCTGAATGGGAGTTTGGTGTTTCCAACATTTCAAACAACTCGAAAAATAACGTCTGTACTCAGTTTAACTTTTACAAGTCATTCTGCCACCACTAGCTATGATTTTAAAGAAATTATTTAGGAACTTGGACAAGTCTCAAAAAAATAAAGTATTTAACCTATGCCTCAGTTCTTCATTTGTGAAAGATATTCTAATCCAATTTACAGGATTGTACTGAGGATCCGGATTAACAGCAAGCTCTAGTAACTGTCACCTAATACCGTTAACTTTCCTTGGTAGCTCTGATCCCTTAGTCTTGGTTACTTTTAAGACTTGATTCTAGCTGACTTGCAGTGATGTTATCTTTCAGATCAGAGTAACTCTGAGCCCGGCGAGAGTGCTCCCTTTTCGTCGCTTTTTCTCCCGCTTTTAGAGAGAGATTCTTCTGTCGGTTGGTGGTGTCTTTTATTTTCAACAGCTAACGGAGGTGAGCTGGGATACACATTCTCCCAACACCGTTCTCTTGACCCAAAAGCTGTTCCGCTACCCAAATCCCCAGCCCGGTCCCCCACTGTCACATTTGGGGTCCGGGCCCTCGGCGGGGCAGTCCATGGTGGGCGGCAAGGCCACAGCGCCCACCCCGTCGTCCACTGCTTCGCGCTCCAGGGCCGCAGCCCCGATCGCCGGGACAACCAGCGCCATAGCACCGCGTGCCCGCGTCAACCGTCGCCGGATCCGGAAGTAGCGTCTCGCCAAGAGGAGGCCCCGCCCCGCCCTCACGCGTCACATGATGGGCGTGGCCTGTCGCAGACCCCGCCCCTCACCATCGCGGGGAAGGCTGGGTAGTCGGGGCGGCACACTTTCAGCGCATGCGCTCTGGTGGGCTCGCCTCGGGCGGCGGCCCGGGGCGTGTGGTGAACGAGGGTGGCTTCCCGGCGCGATGGCCTCTGCACCACGGTAGTCCCGGCGTCGCCACCGGCCACCCCTTTGGACTGTCCGCGAGGAAATCTCTGTTGACTATCACACCCAGTCTTGGTCTTTCTCCCCTCCCCAGAAGCAGTTTATCAGCTGAGTGTCCTGACTTTTATATTCGTTAACACTCACACGTATATTAGTATACAGTATACCTGTGTAAGCAAATTGCAGTTCAATACGTAAACTAGCATACCGTCAGACAATAAAAGCACAAACTCCAAATAAGTAATGTGGGGACACGTAGTATAAATATACACGTACATGTATACATATACATATGTGTAATATGAAATATACATGTATATATGCGTAAAGTATATATTATATGTATACATATTTATAAATCTATACATATAAATACATCCTTATGCACAAACCCCAATAAACATATATAACACCCTAGTATATATTAATACATAATATTGAGAAATATATACACATATACACGTGTTCCCACAGAAACTACATATTATCTCTTGGGGTTTGTGTTTTTATTGTCTTACAGTATGTTGTTTTACGCATTGTTCTGCAACTTGCTTTTTTCTTTTGCTCTTTCAGAGCTGTCCACCTTAGGGCACATACATTCCTCTTCATTATTGCCCCTGAATCCACGTATTCAGAGCTGTTGGAGAAGTTAGAAACCAGTCAGAAACCAGTCTCCAGCAAGAGTGGATTTGTATGGATGCATAACATAGTTAACCAACTGCCTCTTTTTTCCAGCTTTAAAGTGGAACTATTAACTGTATATAACTCCCAAGCGGTAGTAGGTTGTCAGTGAGTTAAGGTATATAAATCACATAACAGAGGTCCTTGGTCCATTGTATGCTTCCAGTAACTTTTAGTCCTTGTTGGTATTTTGTCTTGCGAATGCTGATGTTTTCATCTTTGTCCCTGGAATGCTTGATTCTACCTGACACTAAAGGCCATCGTTGGGAGCCTAAGGGAGGGTCTTTCCTTTGACCTTCGTCTTTTGTCCAGCCTTACTCAGGGTTATATTTTTCTAGGCTGAGTTAGCCACTGGACACTCCCAACTCCCTAGCTCTCTCCCGGCTCCTGCCACGCCGAATTTGTTGTTTGATCTCTGTTCCAAGCTTCCTACCCCATTCCCCAGTGCACCTGGCTCTTTGCTGCTCACGCTTCTCACATCTCCTTAACACCCCCTCCACTCCTAACCTGATAGTGCAAGGACTCTTTAAGTCTAACTGATGCATCCTACTTCTCTCTCTGGCCTGCACAGTGCTTGTAAGGAAGACCCTGCAGTTAAATGAGTGAACAAATGTCTTTATTCCTCAGATGAGCACTTAAAACATTTTAATAAGTCTGAAATGACTCAATAAGCAAAAATTCTTAACATGAAAGTGTAAGAACGTATTTGTGAAAACAAACTTCATATTATTCAGTATCTCACTACTCCCAATAGCTGTATAAAGTAGCCCCTCTGGGACCTGACGCATTAAATTTGTTCCCCAGGAATCCTAGACTCAACTGATAAAATTTTGCACCAGTGTAATCACTTTGTGTAAATCATTTTTTGAAATCACCTCAAACCATTTTCTTTATTATGCTCACCACTACCTTAATAGTACATTTCTTTTCTTGAATCAAACATATGCCTTCAAAAGACTAGTCTAGATGAACAAAATGAGAGCTAAAATGAGGTAATATATTTGGCAAAAAAATTATGATTAATATTACTGTGCAAGGAATAGGTAAACTATTCCGGGAAAAATTTAAAAATTTTGTTTCAGGATCAAGTTCCATTTGACCATTATAGTCTATTCCATATTCTTTCCCCTCCCTGGAATTAAGCACTTTTTTACTTTCTTTGTGGTTGTTTTAATCTGTTCATCTACATGAATAGATATATGCCCAAAGAAAGGATATAACATTCATGAGTTTAGTTTTTTAATTCCTACTGTACTTCATATGTATGGTTCTACAACTTTGTTTTTTCTACACATTTGTTAACAATTTGAGCTGGGTGCAGTGGCTTCTGTCTGTGCTACCAGCATTTTGGGAGGCCAAGGCAGGATTGCTTGAGACCAGGATTTCCAGACCAGCCAGGACAAGACAGCAAAACCTCATCTCCAAAAAAATTTTTTAAATTCGCAAAGTATTCAGGAGGCTCACTGAGGCAAGAGGATCACTTAAGCCAACCAGTTAAGGGCTGCAGTTAATTACACACTACTCACCTGTAAAACTTCTAAGACATAGTGAAGTCCCAGATCAAAAGTACACTACAGACCCCCAGCAATGGTGGATTTGTACCTATGCGCAACACACTTGTCCATGGAGCCCCCTTTCTGACCCCCTTCAGTACCCTCTTATACCAGTGAACCACCCATGTACGAGCTGGATGTTTCATACCTTCATTTGCCTTACTATTTTTATCCATTCCCTCTTAGCAGTTGGAACCAGTAAAATGAAAACCTAATTAAATGAAAACCTAATTAAATCTAAGACTTCAAATGAAGTCTTGAAAATCATTAATGAATTAACATGTATAATTTGTACACATCATATACAGAAGAAATATAATACATAATAATGGACCCAAACAGATATTATCAGTATATTCTATTTTTAACTCTGATGTTCTTATTGCATTAATACCTTCTAAGGAACTCTTTCCAAGAGACCCCTTGCCACCACAGACTGGATGACAACATGGAGATCAGGGAAACCACTCTGGTGGTAGCCATCCAACTTTAATTCTCATTTATTATGTTAAGTTAAAAATCACAGAGAGAGCCGGGCGCGGTGGCTCACGCCTGTAATCCTAGCACTCTGGGAGGCCGAGGCGGGTGGATAGCTCAAGGTCAGGAGTTCAAGACCAGCCTGAGTAAGAGCGAGACCCCGTCTCTACTATAAAATAGAAAGAAATTAATTG